>BMAO01009608.1:0-263370 GCA_019973975.1 Trichonephila clavata | reverse complement strand
TCCATGCAAATATTTTCGAGAAGTGATTGATCACATAAATCCATATTCAGGATAAGAGATATTTTAATTTTTACAAAAAATAGAGCACTTTATCTTAGTTGTTATACGAAATTGCTTAAAAAAACAGTGGTTATATTCACATAAGGGACTGTAAATTTTGTAATAATGCAGTGATTTATAAATCTGAAGATCAAAATAATTCTACTATTATACAGAACATACACAAAAAATTTCAGTAAATTATTTTAGAAACTTTTTCAGCAATCCTTGTCCCCGTTTGATTTTTTTCAAAAAAACACATTTCGTGTAAAACACATTTTAAAGTTTGAAACACTTTTTTCTAAATATTAATACTTACCTACAGGTTTAAAATTCCCCAGATTTATACGTAACACCTTCCTTTTTCTCAGATAATGCACAGCTCCTTTTTTTAAGTCCTCTGAGTTTTTTTCTCTTGTTTTTTGTAGTTGGCAATGAATGTCTCTCCGAGTCGACAATTCTTTCGTCATCAACGCTTGAATAGCCCTTCACAATGAAAACAACCCATTGGGATGTGTAAATGTTCCAACACGGAAAGAATCCCTTTTGATCCATCATTGAACTGTAATACAGCTAAGAATGCGCCAAATTGTAATGTCAGAAGTTCAACAAAAGTTTCTTTTGGGATTATGCTCCACAAAACACCATTAAAACTTTCATTGGCATTTTGGGTCTTTCCATGCAAACATTTTTTGAGAAGTGATTGATCACATAAATCCATATAGGTGTTTTTCACCGTGTTCAATACAGCAGTTGGTAAGCCAGGTGTTCTATGGTTATGCAGTTTTCCTTCTTGCTTGGCCTTTTGGTATTTGCACCACGTATCGGATCCAGAAGGGCATTGTCCATGCATGGGTTTTTTGTCGGTTGAGCAGCAATGAAAAAATGCAGCAATGACTGCAGTCTGCATGTTAGACAAATTGCCGACATTACTTCGAATAGCAATTCCAAAATAATTTTGAAGTGTGTCGATAAATTTGTCGGTCAATTTTCCTTTCCCACCTAAACCTTTTGTGGATTTCTTCAACTTTCGTAAACGAGAGCCAACTCTCTTCTGCACATGTCCTATGCACTCATATTTAGTTATGCTCTCAATACCATACATGTCTTTCACATTATTGAACGCCTTTGAATCCCCATCTCCGTAGTAAGATGTATATCGAAGACTGCGGTTTGCTTCAGACCTTTCAAAAATCCTATAAGCACCGACAGTTTCCATATTAGAAGCTGATCCTTTGTGATTTTTACAAAAATGTGACACTACGCATTTTTTGGAGGGTCCCGATGTTTTTTTCGTTTTTTGTACACACTCGACAATATTGACTGAGCACTTCAATGTCTAATATTTTACCAGAGTCCACAGAAATTGCCGAAACACATCCATTCAGTGAAGAGTAGCCACGTTTTTGCCATGTACCATCTACACTAACGCCACACTCATTTGAACATTCCGCAATGGATTTTGCTGACTCCAACATAGAACTGTTTGCAGCTTGTGACGTAGCATGCAGCAACTTAATTTCATGTTGTCTGTATGTACATTTTGAAAGATAAGGAATATTCAGCATACTGAACAGTTTCTTTCCAGCTGAAAATCCTTTGCCAATAACTCTCATTCCAAAGACGAGAAGAAGGTTTACTGTATTTAAATTATTCACCTTTGATGTAGAAGTGAATCCTTTTGAAAATGAACATTTCTTACACTTGAGACACAAATTTGACTGCAAACCAAGTCTTGAGTCTTCAACCAAGTACAGTTCTTGATCAAAACAAACAGGGCAAGAAAGAATAGAGAATATTGATACCAGTATTTTGATGTCGAAAATTCTATTACCAGAAAGAGTTCCGGTATCAACATTAAATAAAGTGTCGCTTAATCCTCTTCCCAATTTTTCTGTACTAATACTTGCATCACTAACTTTCTTTTGAGCAGTGCGGAAATTACCATTAAACTTTCGATTCTTTGGACGTATTTTTCGTCCATGTCCCATGGCAGATATTTGAAGAATTAAAAAGCAGTTTTATCAAATACGAAAATCAAAATGAACCTGTTTCAGTAAAAACTTGAATGAAAAAAGTTAGCAGTGATATGGAACGTTAAGAAGTAAATAAACAAATATCCTGAAATTGCCAGATTTGAAAACTCCTTTTATATAAAAAAATAAGTGAGGCTTCTTAATAACGTTAAACAAAATATTAAAATATACTTTACTTCAAAATATATTTTTGAAAAAGTGGAAAGAAACCAAAAAAAGTTTCAGTTTCGGTTTCAGAATGCCACTTCCGGTCGGCAGTTACCAACTGGAAGTGTCATCTGCTTGTACTAAAACAGTTGTAACTTTTGTTCTAGTGAACGAAAAATAAAAAACTTGGTAATTTTATAAGCTAATAAGTTGGTCTACAAAATAGAATCATAAAATTTTTT
This sequence comes from Trichonephila clavata, assembly GCA_019973975.1. Taxonomy (NCBI): domain Eukaryota; kingdom Metazoa; phylum Arthropoda; class Arachnida; order Araneae; family Nephilidae; genus Trichonephila; species Trichonephila clavata. The sequence continues at coordinate 260,906 of BMAO01009608.1, read as the reverse complement.
TGTCAATATTTGACCAAATCCCGATTTTAGGGTAGTCGGATACCTTAATGCTAGTTGCGAAGGACATTAACCGAATTCTCTCTTGTAGATATTAGAATTAACTGTGCGACGAGGGTTAATAATGGCGAATTTTGTAGTTCTGGATTAAGTCTCGAGGGACGAAGATGACACGTGAATCGGCACCCCATTTTTAGCATTCCGACTTGTTGACTTTCCGCTAGGACACGTGCAACTGCCATTAGATCCAGTACAGAATGGCCATTTTTCAGAAACAGGATTGAAATCCACGCATGGACTCGAATATTGCTATTCACATGTCACGTCTATAAATACTTGGCTATCATGCCTAATGAGAAACATTAATAATTTCCTTATCGTATTTCTTAACCATGGTAATATGACGAAGATGATAACAACGCTGCTAATCTTGTTTCCTAGTTACCACATTCCACAAGAAATTTGAACCTTATTCTCAGTTAGTGTGTAGCTCACCTTCGGTATTCTGTATGGTGGATTCAAAACTCAAACTTCCTGTACGAGTGTGAAGAAGATTTGATCTCGGTACCTTTCAATCTGTAAGCACGTATCTTACCGCTAGACCAAAATGATCGCTTCAGTCCAGAAGCTGCTACTGGCTTATATAGATACCTCCGCCACAAGTGAGTAACCACCGTGTTAACCATTAACTGAGTGAGTGAGTATAACGTCGCCCTATTGAGATATTCAAGGGCTTTTGGCGACGGATCTCGTAATTTTGAACCATGGTCAAGGGGCGAGGACGACACCTGAGCTGTCACCTCCCCCTATTCTAACTTCCCCACACCATACCAATGGGAGGACATTCGAGCGTCGATAGATTTAACGTGCATACCCCCCCCCCCTGCATGAAAGTATCTTCAGTGGTACTAGGCTCGAGCTCATGACACGCCAACCACGAGTCCGTTACCTTGACCTCTAGGTTACTGCGGCCTCACCATTAACTGGGTGAGTAGTGAGTGAATATCAACGTCCCACTGTTCAGCTACACGAGGGCTTTTGGGGACGGTCCGCGTAATTTTGAACCATGGTCAAGTGACGCGGACGACAACTCAGCTGGCACCCCCTCTTCTAACTACCACACCATACCAACGGGAGGACGTTTGAGTTCTCGACAGATTTAACGTGCATCTCCCCTACACGGCGGGTCTTCAGTGGTACTGGGATCGAACTCATAAAACGTTAGCCACGATCCGATGCCTAGACCACTTGGCTATCGCGGCCACCACCATTAACTGGATTGGTGGTCAAAGGAAGAAAACCGGGGTTTTCTCTTAAATTAGTTTCATCTCTCGTAGCAAGTCCATTCTCTAAATCCGATTCAGGCTAGCAAATTTTGACCGGGCTCAAACCTCAATTAGATTTAGTGGCCCAGGTAGCCTAGTGGTCACGTTCATGGACTCATGGCTGGCATGTCATGGGTCTGAGCCTAGTACAGCTAAATATTCTGAGGCTCAAATGGCCTAATGTTGTTGTTGTTGTGTGGAAGTTAGAAGACGGGGGAGGGGTGCTAATTAAGGTGTCGTTCTCGTAACTTGACCATGGTTCAAAATTTTGAGATCCGTCGCCAATAGCCCTCGTTCAGCTTTTTGTGCGACGCACATAAAAGTCTTTCTCTCTCATGGTTACATTTAATCGCAATTGAGTAGAGCGCAATCACAGAATCCTACCTTGACCAATACGATTACAGATTTTTGAGTAACTGGAATTATAAAAATGGAGGTGGAATGAAGTTTTAACCGGTGGGTTTTTACCTAACCTCGGTTACTTAATTCCAGGTTTCATAGCCCGGTTCAGTTAGCGATGAATACGGCGGTGGATATTTACTAACGTTGCAACTACTTAACGTAACACGAGGGCTCGGAGACGGACTTAGTAATTTTGAACCTCGTTTAAGTGACGTGGACGGCACCTAAAGTGGCAACCTATTCTCCAAATTACCAAACCATGCCAACGGGAAAACATTAAGCTACCACAGATTTAGCTTGCATCGGCCCCTCTCCACGGTGGGTTTGACAAGGAGCTAGTTTTTACGCATGTCGTTACCCGTAGGTTTGAGTTGCATACACGGGACAGTACGATTTGGTTCGGTTTCAGCCCAATTTTGAGGGAGACCTCCTTGGGGGTGATCAGTAACCTTTCTTCCCCTTTGTCGAAGCCCTCGAAAGGATTTGCAACTTAACGAATATTTAGAGTACCCCCATGCCGCACAGAGACACTATGCATTTACAAACATCCATGCCTTTTCCGGGATTCGAACCCAAGCCTTACGGCAGAGTAGACAGCGTTACTGACCACTATACCTGGAGGGTGGCTTATGGTGAGTCTTCATTGGGGCTAAGGTTCGAACTTGAGAAATGCAGTCCCGAAGTGACCATGACCATGTCTCACAAAACTGCTCCATAAAAACCCGTTGTCTCAAATGCGGGGGACCCCATTGCACCAGCGATTGCCCAATTACCTAAAATTTGAATATCCAGTGTGCATTAACTGCCACCAGCATGGGCATTTCGCTTTACCATCAAAGATAAAAATCAATCCCAATTAGCTAAATCTAGCCGCCCATCCGGTATAGTGGTCAGTGAAGCTGATTGCAGTGCCGTAGGGACTGGGTTCGAATCCCGGAGAAGGCATGGTTGTTTGTGTTGTAATCCTTTCTTCTGTCTGTGTTGTATGCCCCCCGTGTTATACATTGCGTGGTGCTCGGGGTTTATAAGTGTTAAAAAAATTAGCTAAATCTAGCAATTTAATTCTAGACGCAAGCTCTTAATAATAAAAATCCCACTCCCCATACATCGCCACTGGATCTGCAAAACCCAGCACAGGAGAAAAATCGCAAAAAGAGTGAGCCCAGAAAAATCAGATTCTTCGACCACCTTAACAACAGATTTCAACTTCGTGGAGCCCTCGTGGAACTGCAATATATTTTTTCTAAATTCCCAAAGCTCTTCAATGCTCTCCATGTTTCATCGTAGGTCAGCAGTGACACGGATAAATTAAATATATTCATTAAAGCAGTAGTTGGCTCTGCCGCACCCACACCAGTTTTATTTGATTTTTCTCTCAACTCACTCGTTGCCCATCTTAAAAGTTCTTATTAAATTTTTCTGCTCATCTTTTATTTTCTAGCTTTTAAAAAGAGCTCTTCTCCTCTGATTTTTATTCAGTCAAAGCATTTTCTTTCATTTGTCGTGGATTAAATTCACTTACTGCATCTCCATTGGCCTGGCGTCATCCCGCCCACCTAGTGAACTAAATCTGTTCTCATTTTCAATGCTTTGCACTGATTTTGAAATTATTTTTCAAGCAGTTATGTATTCTATTATCTTTAAAGTCATATTTTACATAAAGTTTATTTTATTTATCTGGTACTATAAATTAACAGAGGGCAAGAGCCAAAACGTTACAGTGACTCCACAATCCTAACGATTAGGGGTTAAATCTTGGAAGAGCTAGGAACCCTGTTCATCCACCCAGCGATCTTAAGTGACCATGACCACTAGGATACTGCGGTCACTTCGAACTTCCTAACACCTGTGGTTAACAGCTCGTTGTACAATTAATTGCTAGTAGAAAATAATTGAAACATTTCCTCATTAATAATTCATACACAGTAAAAAAGTGAGACGTTTTCATTATATTTTATTTGGATGTCCTTGCTTCAACACGCAAAGCAATAATTGGGTAAAATATATCGTGACGTAAAAGAAATATTACGAAGACATTACCTTAATCTTTTAAAATTTTTCTCGAAGACCTTTGCTTTTCTATAAATGCTGTCATGGCAACGGAAGAAATCACTGGATTACTCGTTTGCTAATTGCTTGCCGATTGTATTTGTCGTGTATTGAGCTGTGACAGAGGGTCGATATCTGACTTTAAATGGCCTTTACTTGTCGTGTTATGGTGATTTATTCTCCTGTTAACCAACATCGTGACAGTTTGATTTATTTACTTTCACAACATACAATGGTTTGGATGCTGCAGACCTTGCAATGAACCATTTTATTGTTTAATTTACGTATGGGAAAAGATTTTTTTCAACTGCAGAATGCCGAAGAAACTGCAATAAAAGAAAATACGGAACATGCATACATAAGCCTGTATGAAACAATATGCTGCAAGTAAATGAAGAAGAAATTCCAGTTAAAAGGGATGTGTAAGTACTTTTGATTATAACAGTCTTTTTTTTATTAGTCTGTACAATGTTTATTAATAATTAATCAAAGAGGCAATTATGTACGATGGCAACCATAATGGCGACCTTGGCGGTATTTACATGCTATCGCAACCATATTGGCGACATTGAAAAAAGCAGCACGAATTCTAAAAATAGGCTGACGGGAATATGGAGCACTCAGTAAAAAAATACTATGCGAAAAACAAAAAGTAGTATTTATAAATAAATAAATAATAATTAAAGAAAAAGAAATAATTAATTTTTAATTTTATTTTTTTAATTTTATTAGGTTTTAAATTTATTTTGATAATACATAATTTAGTAAAAATAATTACATATAATTAAAATAATTGTAATATTGTTTTTATTATTAAATTTTTTTTAGGAATTTTGTATATCCAAGATTCGCATTTTGGTATTCGAGCTTGCCGTATCAAAGGACGGTTAGGTTTAGAATAGCGGCAGATGTAGAAATATCAAACGAAGCACATGGTTGCCAATTCAGAGCCTACATCACGTGCAAAATCAGGGTTGCTAATTGGGTCAGTTATATTTAATATTGGAATGGTTGCTATAGTACACAAATACCCCATTAGAGTTTTTATTGTAGAATACGCGACAGTTATATAATAACGAATATACGATTCTTTGCCTGCTTTGAATAGTTCAAACAGAGAATTTACAATTTAAATTGTATTTATAAGGACAGAAAAATATTTTCTTTCGTATTAATTTGTACAATTCAGACTTTAATATCAAACCAATGTACATAATAATGAGAAGAATGTGAAAAAAAACTGATTAAAAAGTATTAAAATTTGTACAAGTAAACATTTTAAAATATTTAAGTATTTAGTTTTTAAAAAATAATTTTTTATTTTAAACTTTTTTTTAAAAAAAGTATTTTTTATTTATGCTTAAATATAACACACGTAAACATTTTTATAAATATAAAAAAATAATATACACAACGGGTATTAAACCCCCTTAAAAATATTTTTTAAAAAAATTTATTCGAGAAGAAAAACAAAACAACCTGTTACTCATATTAATGAAACAAATAACAAATCTTTCAGGTAATTAAGAGAGACAGGTTTTTTTGTTACTAGTACTTCGTCACGTTCTAAGCACTTTGCAAACGAAATTTTAGGACCCATAAACTCGGCGAATATAACTCATTACTGCGTTTTGTAACGATTTGGGAAAATTATAATGGGTAGCGTGAGGCTTAAGATAATTAGTTATTATTTACGTCTACAGCTATTAAATACATATTTACATGTATACATTTACTTAGAAAAGGGAAAAGACACCACGTTTTTCTTGACGAGTATTTCACACGAACTCTCTCTCCACTCTCTTGGGGTGGGGGGGGGGGAGCGGTTCCTTCTTACACATCGAATTACACGAGAGGTCCCGGCTTGTAGGTGGAATTCAGCCGTTGGTTTTCTCACGGTCATCGTTTATCGGCGTGATGGTTGATGAAAACCCCGCAATATTTTAGGGGTGCACGTATGAATATGAAAGCCCTAAAGCTATCTGCATAGGAAAATCTATCTTGCCGATGCGAAGAGGGAAAACGTTACAGCTTACATTAAGAGAAAGATCGTGGTGGTATCGTTAAGAGTGCAACCATCTGTATTAATTATGAACTTCTATGACTCCTTGTGCTTTGATCTCTCTAAAACAGAGGTGGGCAGACTTTTCCAGGGTACGGTCTACTTCTTCCTTTTTCAAGGTGTTGCGGTCCACCCAGTCTCTAGTCTAGTTGGCAACGGGGTTCCACAAATATGTTTCTTTTTGAGAGAGAATGCACGTCTTAAGTCTTAATAAAGGCAGTCACCCCAAAATGTCTTGGTGGTCCACCGATTGATCGCGATCGACTTAATGCCCACCCCGGCTCTAAAGCATAGATAAATGCCTGAAGAAGAGTCATCTTGAAAATCGGCATTCATTTTTAAAAATATGTATTCGTTATTCCCTCGAAGGCCGCGGTAGCCTAGTGGTCAAGGTAATGGACTCGTGGCCGGCATGTCATTTCGAGCCTAGTACCACTAAAGACCCGCCGTGTAGGGAAGCGATGCAGTTAAATCTATCGAGAGTTCAAACGTCCTCCCGTTGGTGAGGCGTGAGAGTTAGGAGAAGGGGTAGTATAAGCTCAGGTGTCCTCGTTACTTGACCATAGTTCAAAATTACGAGGTCCGTCGCCAAATGCCCTCAAGTATAGCTGAACAGTGCGACGTTAATATTCACTCACTCGTTATTCCTTTTGGTATTTTCATAGTGACCAGGATAACCTAGTGGCTATGGTCACGAACTCGTAACGGTAACGTCGCGGGTTCAAGCCCTGGTAACTCTGAAGACTCGCCATGTAGAGGTGGATGGTATACGTTAAATCTGTTGAAGCTCAATGTTATCCCGTTGGTGTGGTGTGGGAATTAGTAGAAGGAGTGGTGTGAGCTCAGATGCTGTCCTCGTTCCTTGACCGTGGTTTAAAACTACTAAGTTCGTCGCCAATAGCTCTCGAGTTACTTTATAGAGTGACGTTAGCAAAACTCACTCACTCGGTGTGTTCATGAAAAGAGCATTCAATCTGCCGCCAAACGGGGATAAGAATGTTGCCAGGTGTCTCCCTGATAAGGTTACCTCATTAACCCTTTCGCAACGGGTGTGTCATATGCACCAGTCTCAAACCTCCTTATCGGGTGGTAGGCCGTTCAATGCATTTCTCCATAGGGACGAACAATCCTGTGCATCACTCAGCGGCCGGTGCCATTTGGGGTGGCTGCTTTCCGTTGATCAATATGCTGTCACGAAAAGGTTAATAAAGCACGCTTGAAGGAGTGGTTTCGGGAAGGTGTAGTCGAGGTTATGGTCTTGAACTCGTGCCTGGTGATGTTTTTGTCGAGTTGGGGATTCATGTCATTGTGTGCTTCATTAAAGATCCACTGTGTAGAGGAGCTAATGCACGACGAATCTGTCAGAATTAGGGATTACAATATCGAATCAAAAGTTCAATACCGGCATTCGGTATGTCTTAGATCTTAATACCGGGATGCCGGTTTTAATACTGGCAGTAGAAATTTCTTAAAAAGAAAGAGAACACAAGAGGGTCTCCTTTGCTTAATATTTGCCAGTTTTATTAGAGAGTGTAAATATCATAAAATTATTTGTAACTTATAAATTACAACAGTATATAAGGAATCACAAAAAAAAAAAAAAAAAAAAAAAAGAACTTATTTATATAATCTCGAAATTGTAAATATCACTATTCAGTCTGTGATACTATTACAAATTTTTGTGGACTGTGTTCTTAAATCTTATTCATTATTATCTTATTCTTATTCATTAATATGAGTTATTATTTATGAATATATATATAATGAATCTGAAAAATATTTTGAACTTTAACATATGACATGCAAATACAATGTGAATAACAAACTCACCAATTTAAAAAACATCGAAATATTACGAACTTTGTTCACAACTACAATCTTGCGTGTGTGCAGTATCGCTCCGAGCAGTAATAGGAAAGTTTCGGCCCGCCTCCTTGGATGATTCATATATTTTATCGCTTTTCTTGTGATTGTACGATGAAATTTATACTCACTAATTAACTTCAAACGCGAGGGAGATATAAAAACAAAAACGTATGCTATTTTGCTATGTTGGCTATCCCTGAACATATAGTGAAGACAATTTAGAAAAAATTCTTGTAAATATACCGAAAAATGGTATTTTAACTTGTGAATACCGGTATTACAAAAATGGGTCAAAATACCGATATTCGGTATACCGGTACTGCAATCCCTAGTCAAAATCCTTTCGTTGGTGTGATATGGCATGATAGAGAGAGGGCACCAGCTCACATATGTCCTTCTCTTCATTTATAACCGTGGCTCAAAATTATTCTGTCGTCAACAGCCCACATGTTGCTTCCCATATAGTGTGGTTTTAATAAACAATTAACCAATTACCGCGAAGCAGTTGTTTCCATATACAGTTAAAGAGTAGGGGGACCGTTTGGCAATTAAAATGCGCCAAAGTAAAAAAAGAATATAAGCTACTAAGCTACCCACTAACTTCGCTGATTATTTCATGATGGTCCCGAATTCATGGTGCAAACTTTAAGGGGACAAACTACAGGACATTGCAGCAATAATTTATTGTATAGGAATGCATGACGCGATGAGGCGTAAACAGAGGAAATAAAAGAAAAGAGAAATAAGGAGTTATCGGTTGGTTACGTTGCCGGTAGGGGGCAGTAGTTATCTAGTCGACGTTCAACATGATGCATCTCTGTAGAGGAAAGCGTCATTCACAATTGTGCTGTAGTCTACAATGGGAGACCTTACGTATGCCGAAAATGCAGACATGCATTGCATGTACGGCTGGGCAAATGGTAACAACAGAGCTGCGCAACTTGCTTTACGACGAATGCCGAATCATAGAACTTTTCAGTGGCTACATCGTCAACTTCGTGAAACACGTTCATTCCACGTCACCAGTTATCAAGCGGGTTGACGAAGAGCTGTACGCAGTCCAAACCTAGAAGAAAGCATCTTGAACTTTGTGGCTGATTGACCCTAGTCATCAGGATGTTTGTAGAGATATGCTAAAATCGCTTACACCTTTCATTTTCAGCGAGTACAAACTTTGAATCCGCGGAGAATCTTTTCCGATAGCCAGTGGATGGTACAAAAATGCGCACTGCAGCTGGACATATATGCTGAACAGTTACTGTAAATATTACACTTGTCAACGGCGCTTTCAATAACCCCTTTGTCTTTCCTTTCGTCTTTTATTTCTTGCATTTGTGCCTCACCGCGTCGCTTGCGCCCATACATTCCTATACAATAAATGACTGTTACAATGTCCTGTACCTACCCTTAAAGTTTGTACCATGAATTCGGGACCACCCTGTATAACTATATATTAAGCAATAGATATCTTAATCCTAGTACTACTAGGTTTTAGACTGTATTGAAAGCATTTCTACGGCTTTCACGTGATGAAAAAGACAGGCATTGAATTTTTAGAACCGAGGTGTACTTATAATTTACACCCCCGTAGCAACCCTTCAGAATTGATTTCCACATAAAACCCATTTTTAACGAAACTCTTCTCAACGAAAGAAATGTGTTTTCAAATTTCTAATAATTTAAAAATAGGAATTTTTATTTTACCTATAATGGCTCCTTAACCCACTTTGGGAGTCAATTCCTCAAAACTCATTCTTACCTGATATCTGCTCAAGAAAAGATACGTGCTTGCCTAATTTGAGATTTGTTTGCCTGATAGTTCAAAAACAGTATTTTCTTATATATACCGCCCCCTTAACCCCATAACTCCTCTGTAGAGTCTATTTCTGCAAAATTTCTACGTAGCTGATCTCTACTCAACAGAAGAAACAAGCTTGTCGAATTTCTAGTCTGTGGGTGTCATAGCTCTAAAAGGGACATTTTTTTTATCAATAACGCAACCCCTTCTGGGGATTATATTTCGTGAAAATACATTCTTGGCGAATTGCTAATCAACAAAAGGAACATGCTTGCCAAATTCAAGTTCGGTGGTTCAATAGTTTCGTGCTGAATGAGTGAGTCGCTTTTCACCTGTATAATTATTATGGAAGCCAGTTAATTATATTTTTATTTTTCTACTTATTAATATCTTGTCAGAAGGATATTTTCGTAATTCTTTTTGAAATCCTTACTCCTTGTCAAGGTTTTAAAATTGCGAGGATCGTTGCCAATTGCCCTTGTGTAGTTTTATAGAAACACTCAGACATTCAAAACCTAGCATATATTTCGCATTCTATGTACAGTGACTAAAAACTAAAAAATATGAAACAAAGAAAATGTTAAAAAGGATCGTTTTTCGATCAGTATTTTTCTATGAAATACCCTCGAAATCCTTTCTTTTAAATTTCTTCCAGGAATCAATTTTCAGTGAAAAAAGAAAAAGTTTTTTTCTTCTTTCAAAGCCGATTCTTTGTGGTACTGAATACAAGAAAATCAAAGAAAGACGCAAACTTTTATTTGTTTTCCGAAAGATTTTTTTGTTTATTTCTAACCTTTCTTTTTCCAAACAAAAGATTCTTCTGCGCTTTTGACGAATCTAAAAATAGGTTGGAGAGAGAGAGAGAGAAGTGCGTGAATTCAATAATTAATTGCATGAAAATTATACATCTGGGCTGCACACGAGTTTATAAAAAAATTTAAGGAGTACTTTTACAAATTAATTAAAAGCGAAAAGGATAATTCAGAATAAAATGTGATAAAACTTATTTTTATAACACCCCATACATCAATTCTTTAACCTGTAGAGACATTATAAATAGCTTAGACAACACAGTAATTATAGATTGCCAATTGCTATCGAAATTCTTGTAAAGAAAACCATTAACTTGATGAATTCGCCAAGTTTCTCGCCAACAGCCTGATATCAAATTTAATGTTTCACGGGAGTGTAGCAGTATTGTTGTTGCTTACGCCGCCTGAATGACAATAACATCAGATTAGGGTCCAGGAAATTAATCGCGACTAAGGGGTAGATTTTTACGCATGTCGTTAGCCTTGACTTTGAGCACCATGCAGGTGACAGAACGATTTTGCTCGGTTCCACCCCAATTATGAGGGAGAAACCCTTGGTTGGTCAGGTTTCCCTCTCACGAAAGGACTTGCTGCTCAACGGCTATTTAGAGTACCTCCATGCCGCGAAGGGGCACTATACATTTACAAACATCCATGCCTTCTCCGGGATTCGAACCCAGGCGCTACGGCACCGCAGTCAGCATCACTAACCACTATAACCGGATGGGTGACGTGTAGCAGTATTAAACCGATATAGTATTACTTTAAACAATGGATTTTAAAAAGGCACTAAATTTTTAATGCACATTCCTCTTCTTTTGCTCGAGAGAAAATATTAAAAATTTAAACGATGAAGAAAATGTAAAGAAAAACAAATAGGAAATAGTCAATATTACAAACTAAGTTTTAATTTAGGGTTATTCATAATTCCTTCCCGGATTTCGAAGGGCTATAGTAGGGGTCGGAAGCCTTTTAGCCCTGGCATGCCAATCTAATCTACCAGTGTGATTCAACATGCCATATAGTAGGACATGTTTGAAACATTTCGATTCCCCTAATAAAGTACGCAAAGAAAATAGGTCAATAATATAGTCTTATAGTATTATCATATATTTATTTTGCATCATTGAAAGATATTTTTTAACATAAAAATAAACAGCATGAAATATATTTATTTCTTCATTAAAAGTAAACAAAAATTAAAATTGTACATGTATTAAGTACTTCTAGACTTATTCTTTGAAACGAGAATTAGACAACATAAAATATAAGCCTTTTCCTTCATTACAAGTTAAACAAGTAATATAAAAAAATTTTTTAAGTCAATTTCTACTTAGATAAAAAAAATATTTTAGTTAAATTTTATAAAATAGTTACAATTAATATAAATATGTATATACATATGACAGAATCATAACATTAAATGGCAATTAATTTTTATTAATTATCATTAAAGTATCGCTTTGTCATCCAAAACAATCGTGTACATAAAATTTCAGTTCAACTGTTCAGCTTTGAAATGAGAGGAAAAAAAATCTTTTAAAGTTTTGACCCAAGTCGCTAAAAATGAAGCCAAGGTGGTTGTATCTGTAATTCTGGTACTTCACGCGGCAAAGGTGGTACGAAAATTCGGTTTTATGTAAAAGTACAAGTCTTCGAATACCACGGATAGGATAACACATGCGGTCTATATCGTTAATAGTAACATGTTGAGTTGAGTGGGCAGGAGCTATATGTATACCGTGTAACAAGATTTTACACATCGCACACCTGTAAAGTATGTGTGGAGCTGGATCATATACACTGCTGGCCACCTTAAATGCAACACCCTGAAGGAAGCACGCAAATAACATGAAATTTACAACATGGATTAGCAGGGGTGAGATATGCAAATGATTAGAATTTCAGTGCAGGCACACATTATGCACGTCTGTGGCGCCACCTCAAAGCACTATTTAAAGCTTGGAGATTTCGACGATTTCAAGTTCGGCAATTGTGTTTTTCTTGTGGTTTTTTCAAAAAACCATCAGTTATGACTCGTAGAAAACAGCAATCAGCTTTTGATCAAGTATCCGAGTTCGACAGAGGAAGGATAGTGACCTACCGATATTGTGCATTATCTTTCAGGGAAATCGGTAGTCGTGTTGGAAGAAACCAAGCAACTGTAATGCGGATATGTGACCGTTGGATGCAGGAGGGTACGACGGACCGACGTGGTCTATCGCATCCACCTCAGTGCACCACTTCACGTGAGGGCAGGCAAATTGTGCACATGACAGTGACGGATCGCTCAGTCACATTATGAACCATAGCACAGCACATTGAGTCTGTAATGCATCATTCAGTGTCTGCGCGTACCATTCTATGCCGCTTACAGCAGAGTGGTCTGTCCGCAAGACGTCCATTGCTTGGTCTACCCTTGACGCAAAAACACAGATGTCTCCACCGCCAATGGTGCAATGAAAGAAGGATGTGGGTGGCATAATGGAATGAAGTTTTATTTACTGACGAGTCACGCATCTGTTTGCAACACCACGATGGTCGGATTCGAGTCTGGAGACACCGTGGAGAGAGGATGCTGAACAGCTGCGTTATGCACCACCACACTGGTCCTGCACCGGGTATTATGGTATGGTGTGGTATTGGATATCATTCTGGCACTCCTCTAGTACGCATTGCCGGTACTTTAAACAGCTAGCGCTACATCTCCGTGGTGTTGGAGCCAATTGTCCTTCCTTACCTTCAGGGCTTGGCCACAGCCATATTTCAACAGGACAATGCTTGGCCATACGTGGCACGCATTGTCTAAAGGTTCTTCGTCAATCACCAGATTGAATTGCTTCCCTGGCCGGCTCGCTCTCCGGATATTTTGCTGATAGAAAACATGTGGTCCATGGTTGTTCAATGATTGACCCAGCTTACACCCCCAGCTGCCACACCAGATCAACTTTGGCAGCGTGTGGAAGCTGATTGGTCTGTGTACTCCAAGAACACATCCAAAGTCTCTTTGAATCAATGCCAAGGCATGTGGCAGCGGTGATCTCCAACAATGGCGGCTACTCTGGCTACTGATTCTGGCAGGAACCACACTTCACAGAAGTCTATAAATTTAATCATTTGATACTTTGTCAACTTGCTATCTACAGAATAAATTTTTTTGTGCTATCTCTTGACTTTTTTGGTGTTGTATTTACGGTGGCCACACACAGCAGTGTATAAGGCACTATGCCTCTGGACTGGGGTGGCCATTTTGGCCTAGGGGTGGGGTGTGTGCTTTCGGAAAGGAAGGTAACGAGAGCGAATCGTCATTCATTGGTGACCCTGGGAACTTCAAACAACTGCAACCTTCGTGCAGCAATCGTGGTGCCATCTATCCACCGCAAACGGAACCAAAGCCGTCAGACACATGACGCAACTCTCAAGCCGTTCCGCACGAATGACGAAACCAGCAAAGCCGTCACAACTAGTGATGCAACCAGCAACGCTCGCCATAACATCTATATTGTTCATTCGCCTTACCGACTCACTGGTAGGGGAGTGTGGGGAGGTGGGTTCTATATAAGACATTAACTTTCTCGGGACTGGTGTGATCATGTTGACCTAGGGTAGGGTGTGTGCTTGCGAAATGGAAGGTACCAAGAACGAATCTTTCTTCATATGTAAATAAAACGTGAATTGTGTCTGTATTCTTTCAAATGTTCCTTTTTGAAGTATTCTTAGTTTTTTTTAACTATACATATACAACGCTTCAAAACTCTGGAAGATATTTTGAATAACCCTGTATTATAAAAAAATAATTTTTGAGTTATGTAAATAAATTAGGAAGTACAAAAATAATTCATCATAAAATAATTTAAACTTCGAATTAAGTTTTTAATAAAATAGCTCCAACTAAATTTTTTTTAGGAATACATTTTTAAAATGAGAAAAATACGGTCGCATGTCTTTTTCAAAGTTCATGCTATCAAGTAACATTCTTTTTATATAAACCCAGTCATAAAGAGGTACAGTTTTTGGAATTGTTCCTTTTGGAGTGGAACATGTTCGCTTTTATCCTTTCACATATAATGCAACTTTATGAAATTGATGTATGTTTTTAAAAAGAAGTACAGCTATTTAATTAAATTTATACGTTCCATCAATAACTATATATTTTGAGAGCAAATCCACACATTAAATTAAATTTAGTCTAAGGGATATAATCGATCGAATTTTATCGATTACCTTAATTACTTCCGTTAATTAACGCGGTTTAGAATTATATTCATTAAGAACAGCTATAAATCTCCGCTCGAGCGAAAAGGGATTTAAATCCGAAAACAACTGCCTTTATAAAGTAAATGTTCCTGCAGAGAGATAAGCTAATTAATTTAATAAAATTGACAGATTGGAAAGCGGATTAGGGGAAAAGTGTTTAATGTTCCCATTTTGAATACAGGATGTTGAGGATCTTCGTGAAATTGCGGTTCGGTAAAACACAGCAATTAATCGTCTGCGTAAAGTCATACAATGGCCCTGGTAGAACAAGTTTCGGGAGATGAGGTAGCTCTTAAAAAGTTTGAAAACTTCAGCTCATTTTGAATTAAGAGCCCTACTCTAAAACAGGGGTCGGCAACATTTTAGCTGTGGCGTGCCAAACCAATCTACCATTAGGATTCAGCGTGCCACACATCAGAACATTTTTGTAACTATACGATTCCCGTGATAATGCATGCAGAATTAGAGAATAGGGGTCAATAAATTAGATTTACAATTTTATTATGTATTAAGGTATCCGACTACGCTAAATATGTAAATTTTGCCAAAAATTGACATTTTTTTTGTGATTTTATTTTATAGGCCATCTTATTAGCTTTATAAAAATACTAAGTTTATTATTTTCTGTTCACTAGAACAAAAACTATAAGTGTTTTTGTAAGAGCAGTTGCCATTACTTTAAACAAAATGTCATACTTTAAAACGCGTTTTACTTGAAATGTGTTTTTTTGAAAATGCTCAAACGGGGCCAGCAATTGTTCAAAAAGTTTTGAAAATAATGAACTAAAAGTTTTTGTGTATTTTCTGTATAATAGTAGAAGTGGTTTAACCTTCAGATTTATTAATCACTATTTTATTACAAAATTTACAGTCCCTTATGTTAATATAATAACTGTTTTTTTAAACAATTTCATAAAATAACTAAGATAAAGTGCTCCAGTTTTTGTTAAGTTAAAATATCTCTTATTCTGAAGGTCATTTCAAAAATGAATAACATAACACATCAGAACTCAAAAATTGAAAACCTGTTCATAAACTTTTTATGTTATTTTGTTATTTTTTGGGCCCCGTTTATGTTATTTTTTCTAAATTTTTACCCGTTTTTTCGACATTTTAATTATAATAATTTCTTTTTCTCTTCTTTATTTTAGCATATTTCTCTTAAAATGTACTACTGAAAACCACAAAAAAACGGCCGAATTTCTATTTCTTATAAAAAAAATTGTCGCAAATAGTCGGGTACCTAATTTTGCATCTCTCACTCTCTCTCTCTCTCATTTCAAGATATTTCTTAACATAAACGTAAGCATCATAAGCTATTTTTCACAACAAAAATAAAAAAATAAATAAAATTGTACATGAATTATGTATGTTTATACAGATCTATTACAATAAGAAATAAACAACGTAAAATATATTTCGCTATATTACAGTTAAATAAAAATTTAACAAAATTTATGCATACCTAGTGCTTGCAATGTTCTACTTTCTTGTCGCAAAATCAGGGGTATAATGTGTGAATTTCAATATGCCACAATTCTGAGGATTCAGCGGTTAATCAATTTCTTTGCGCACTCGAAATATTTTTCATGTGAGGAAAGGTTTTTATACTTTGATATGTAGAATCCAGATGCAAAAAGCAGAGTGCATGCAATTTTCTCTCCTCCAACAATTAAATCTCTCTAGCAATGACATTCAATAATTTACAAAATAGCTGTAAATTTACTTTTAGAGTTATCTTTCAGATTTTTTCGTAATTCCGTAAATGTACATCATTCTGCAGATGTTTGTCAAATAAGGTCCATTACAAACTTCTCAACTTCCATCCACTCGAAAAGAGACAAATTTGTTGAGTAGTGCAGAGTGCCACTGAGAATTGTACCACTTGCCACATGTGGCACGCATGCCATAGTTTGCCGACGCCTGCTCTAAAATATACTTTATTGAATTTAATAAGGAAACAATATTGTATTTTTTTGAAGTGATAACTTCTTCAGGCGCGTTTTGTAGGAGAGTGAATTTGAATGTTGCGTTTTAAGAAGCCAAGCATTTTTACGTTCCGGTTTGTAACGCTCATAACAATGTTAAGTCCATCAACAAAAGACTTACAACAATGACAAAATTTGGCGTCGAAAATCGGTTTTAAGCTAAACTGGAAATTCATGACGTTGCTCTATTGACTGTATTAATTAACTTTGTTTAAAAAATAAATGCTTTTAACATTAGATTAACTTAAAATAAATTATTAAAATCCTAATCTCTACAATGTTTTACATTTTTTACTAATTTTTATGGATTTTCTTGGATTTAAATTCTAAAAAAAAGAAAGTTACAACTATTTTTTAAGTAGATCGGTGCATTTTATATCTTTCTCAACTCTACCAACTTGGAATGAGATGAAATATTGTAAAACTTTTTTAAAAAATGTATGAAGTTTCGTAATTTTGAATTTTTTCCTCTATTTTTCTGCTTTTTTTTTCATATGAAATATTTTAAAAAAAGGCACTTTTCTATTTCAAGGAGCCATAAATATGCAACAAAAAAAAATTGCTAAAATCACCAAATGCCACTAATAATTAATTGTAATAATCCTACGACAGAATTGTCCAGTTTGAGGTTTATGGAGCATGTGCAGAAAGACAACTTTCTGATACATTACAATTGATAGTTTTGTTTATTTTTAAAAAGGCGATTTAGAGTGAAACACTTTAAGAATATAAGAAAATGGTGAAATGTTTTCATCAGATAGTATTATTTAGATTTTGAATCTTCTCTTTATACAGTGAATGCAAACAAATGTCCAGGTTTTCTCCCCCATATATAATAATAATGAATAAATAATTTTGTATGACAATACTAAAATCCTTTTTTTATTCACCAAATTAATCCTTGGAATAACATAACAAAATTTGAAATTATCACTTCTATCATGTGGTCATAAGTACACACTCTTTTTTTATTAATGAATTTGTTTATTCTCGAAGAAAAATAATATATTTGATTGGAAATTTTTTTGCGATGGAATAGTTAAAATAAGTGTTCGTAATATGATCCTCCTTGTGACAGAAAATATTCGAGTAATGCTTCAATAGATTTTAATGTGGTGATGGTCACGAACTCGTAGATGGAGTGTCACGGTTTGGAGACTTGGTGCTACTGAAGACCCGCCGTGTAGAAAAGGGCCAACGTGCATTGAATTCATCGAGGTTGAATGTCCTCCCATTGGTGTGATGGGCGTAGTTAGGAGAGGGGTGTATCAGTTCAGGGGACGTCTTTGTCACTTAATCGTGGTTCAAAATTACGAAGTCCATTGCCAACAGCTCTTGTGTTACTTTATAGTATAATGTTAATAAAACTCCCTCTCTCGGTATTTTCATTAAACAAACGATAGTTTAAAAAAAAAACAAGCTAATCGAACGAAGAAATTGCTGACGCATCTCCTCCTCTTTTTCACATAAAGAACACTTTTTTGTTTGTTGTATTTTTTTAACTATGAGCGCTTTCGCTTTAGGGTTGTAAGTTATTCCTTTAGTTGCCAAATCTGGAATAAGTCGCCAAATCTGGAATTAGTTGCCAAATCTGGAGTGAATATTAACGTCGCACTGTTCAGCTACACGAGGGCTTTTGGCGACGGCCCTTGTAATTTTGAACCATGGTCAAATGACGAGGACGACACCTGAGCTGGCACCCCTCTCCTAACTACCACACCACACCACACCAATGGGAGGATGTTTGAGCTCTCGGCAGATTTAACGTGTATCGCGCCCCTACACGGCGGGTCTTCAGTGGTACTGGGATAAAACTCATGACATGATCAGTCATGATCCGATACCTTGACCACTTGGCCACCACGGCCACCGCCAAATCTGGAAATGGGCTATCGTTAATTTTGAAGATCCTGATCAGGATAATAGAACATAATTATTAAATTATTGTATTGTAATCGGTCCTTGACAAGTGTGCAAAACTTCGAATTAATCTGACCCTTTAAAGTGGTTAAGAATCGAATTAAAATATTCCATTATATACAGGTGAAGCTAATAAAAGCTTGTTAAAAAGCCCTCAAACTGTCGCCAAATGATGTAGGAATGTTGCTAGGTCCGTCGCCAACGGCCCTAATGTTGCTTGACGTTGTTTCTGTTGAATCGTGGTTTCTTGTATTGACGTCATTGGAAATGTGCCGTGTAGAGGAAAGCACGCAAAACTAGTCGAAGTTAAAAGTCTTCTCGTTGGCGTGGTGTGGAAGTTTAGAAAATGAAGTACTAGCATAGGTGACATCCTCGAATCTTGACCGTCATTCAATTTAACGAAGTCTATTGTCATTATATCTACCACCAGTTGATCAGTGCGTTGTTAATAATAAATACATCAATCAAGATGGCTAAGAAGCTAATATTAACTTGTGTTGTTTTATCGTCAGCTATCAATAAAATATTTAAAATGCATGTGTGTGAAAAACTGTAAAAATATTTTTTTTCAAGAAAAAGATTAAATTATTGAAGTGTTTCAGAAATGTATTTTTTCAAGCAACCACAAAAAATGCAGATTGTAATGCTCTTTAATAATCGAAATTTCAACTTTTTTTAATAGCCAATTTTTGCCTTTTAACCGAGCGTGTACTTGCTATTATTTATATTTTATCATCCAGTGATGTGTTTATTGTGAGATAGCCGCTTCTTGCTACCAACAATTTCGTTGCTAAGCGCAATTTACACAAATGGATATCTAAAAAGGAAAGAATTGCGTTCAATAGTCAATACTACAGTCAATGTTTTGAATTGTGTTTTGAAAAACATTAAAACTATAATTATACTTTTTAAGCAAAACTCTTTTTCTAGACTACCTATTGAATGGATCTATAGCGTGATCTATCTATATTTTGAAGCTATTAGGAAAATTCTGTGATTAATTTCCGTTCAATTCTACGACTGGCCCACCTACTGATATATTACCAAAATAAACTTTATAAAGCAATTTCAACATCATGTTTATCGGACTACAACTAATTTCAGATGCAAGAAAGGTGAAATTAGGTCACGTGATTATTACGTTATTATTGGTTCAAATATCTAAATTAGAAAGGGTTTTTTTTTTTGCTCATTGGAGTATCTCTAGCAGGAGTGCTCAAACTTTTTCTCCGCCATGTCGCATACACATTGCTGGTATTTGACACGGGCCTCAACATTCGGATAATGAAAAAAACACCATAAGACCAAAGCAACATTGGACAAAGCAAAATTGATCAAAATATTGGAATTCGTTTTTGGCTTTTTATTTTAATACTATATTAACTTCTCTATCACGCGCACACATAATGCATAAAAATATTTATTTTTATGCACTTTTTTACTGTGTGTTACGGGACAATTTCTATTTCCTTTCATCTATGATCAAGCCTCTTGCTTACATTCTACTATTAAACAAGTGATGTAAAAAATATTTTTTAAGTCAATTCCTACTTAGGTCAACAAAGAAAAATTTCTATTTTAGTTACTTTTTATTGAATAGTTACAATTATGAATTATAAATATGTATATACATATGACAGAATCATAATATATAAGTAACCAAATAGAGAAAGCGATTTTCCTTTCCGTATATAGTGTTGGGCTATTTTTGGTTTGTCTGTTTATTCATCAATTAAATTTTGTTATTCTAATAAAATAGCATAGTAAAATGGAAATCATATCCTCAGAAATTAGGCCAACCCAGGTGGGATTTAAATCCATGACCTTTGGATTAGAAGTTCAACGCGCAATCCATTGTGCTACAGGGACACAACGAACGAGTTTCCTTTCTATATATGCTATTGGAATATCATTTTTGTTACTATTTATTCATCTTTTAATTTAATTCATGAATTAATATTTGAAAAAATTATATTAAAATCAAGTGTCATCCACTGCAAGTTTAAGAAATGTATTTGAACTTGAATGGATCAAAGAAAGTATTTTATAAATGATTGAAAATTTGAACAAGATATATATAGGGAGTGAGTGAGTGAGTGAATATTAGCGTCGCATTGTTCAGCTACACGAGGGCTTTTGGCGACGGTCCGCGTAATTTTGAACCATGGTCAAGTGAAGCGGACGACACCTGAGCTGGCACCCCCTCTCCTAACTACCACACCACACCAACGGAGGGATGTTTGAGCTCTCGACAGATTTAACGTGCATTTCTGCCCTATACGGTGAGTCTTCAGTGGTACTGGGATCGAACTCATGACACGCTAGCCATGATCCGATGCCTAGACCACTTCGCTACCGCGGCCACTATATATAGGGAGAGAGTGAACTAATAGTAGGAATTGAAAAAAAAAACATTGATACCAAAATTGATACATTTAATTGCTTAACTGATATAATTTACTGCTAAATTTTTAGTACATTGTTTTTCAATAATCGACTTTCTTAGTGCAATGGGTTATCACTGGGTCACTCAGAAAAGGTCAGAAGCCGCAGGTTGAGTATCACTGATTTATATTATGGGTTCTTAAACCTCGTTTTCCAGGTCCACCCCCCTCTCTCTCTATATATATTTATTGGGGTGAGACTTGAATATATACAGGATTGTTCTTAATTCCTTTCAAAAGGTTTTGGAGTGCTGTAGTAAAAAAATTAAGAGGAATAGAGAGAAAGAGAGAGAGAGAGAGAACATATGGAAGAATACAGAAATAATTCAATTTTTTTCATATCTTACAGGTGTTCTATACTTGAACCCTTTGTCACATAGCATGCATTGATACGATATTCCAGTTCCTGTCACACTTTACTCAGCATGGTACTATCAACGTTATTGACAGCACGTGTTATACTTTCCTTGTTATCCGTGTTATCCGAAAACTTGGTCTTTTACGTAAGATCCAAGTTTTCGCAACCCTTTTACCCCGTAACCGTTGGAGAAATACGCCTCTACGGCTAAAGCGAGCTGCTGCCTCGACCACAACATATTTGAAACTGAGACGGGTGGAAACACAGTGTGACGGATCTATACGCGTCATTATTTCACCAATCCTCTTGGGGACACTTTGGGGCCAGCATTCGCGTTAATTCACAGCCACTCAAGAAGAAACCCTGATATTTAAATTAGTTTGACTACATAAAGTCTTGGTTTTGTAGATGTAAGATAGAAGGAGCAGGAGAGCTGTTGCGGTGATACGTAGGCGAGAATATTAGAATATTTAATTGAGTATTTCACAAATATAGCGCGAGTTAAGGAATTAGTTACTAAGTTATTAAATTATTAGATTGAGGGTCTTTGATAGATTGAATTAGATTTAGTTATCGGATCACTAGCGTTTGTTCACCTTGTCTAGTTCACTTAGTCGTGTTATACTTAGAGTTATTCATTGATATTAGATTGCTCGTTTTATATATCACTCCTAGGGTTTCCTTTGTAGTTTCACTTGTGATTGATTAAGTGTGCTTGAAGAGAAATAAAATAATAGTTATTATGGAAGTTGTTGGTGATGCTCTGTTTTCCTCCAAACCCTTAGGTAGGCAAGATGGTGAAGGAGCGATACCAAATAGGTCGCGCTCACAACAGTGGCGTAACATCCCCACATCACGGGGAGGGGACAGGATTCTAGAGGGCCCAAAGCGCCTGACTGACGCCAAGTATGTATTTAACCAAATTATAAAACATTAAAGGCAAAAAAACCCTGATTATGCAGGGGGAGGGCTGATATTCTCCGTTACGCCACTGCTGGAACACAAATATCCTATTACACTGTTTCCACCGAACCCCCAACTACACCCCTCCCCTTTCTACGAGCATCTCTGGAACATGTTAAGAAAAGGAAGTTCCCTCGCCCCACTCTGTATTATTGTGCAAATAACGTGTGTGCAAGGTATTTGTGTTAAAATATTATTAAAACCTTTTTTATGTGTTGAGAGTTTAGTTAAAATTAAAGTGTTTTTAGAATTCACTTTCATTATTTTAAATTTTTGACAGATATTGAACATGGGTTTTCTGAATCGAAAATAGATTTCTGAAAGTAGCAAAAATAAATAACAGACTTTCGAAAAATCAATTCATTGATAATCACTATATCGGATTAACTGTGTTTTAATTAGAGGAGTAAAACTATGATATCAAGAATTAAAAAAACTGAAAAATAAATAGAATTAAAATTTTTTACTTGGTTACTTGAACACTTTTTGCGACCGCATTAAGAGGAAGGTTAGGCTTAATCGCAATGAGGAAGTTCCAATATTCTTGTTCTCTTTTGCCCAAAATACTCGCACGTTACCTAACTGCATATTTTTAACTAATTTCATTCACTGATATTGTTATTTTTTTGTTTCACTCTCCGGTGGAGGAATGTAAACCACAAGAGGGTGAATCATTAGGCTGCTTGAGATCCGGAGGATATTATCACGCAGGAATGTCTGGTTTTTTGTATACATTTGAGTAGAATATAGAACTGTATATATATAATTTAACAACTAGAAGAATGCACCCCCACCCCTCACCCCACATACACAGAGAGAGAGAGAGATCATAATATCATCCTAGGGATGGATTATTTCTGCTTTTTAAATGATTGATTCATCACAGAGGCTATAAGTCTTATGCTAATAATTCTTTATAGGAACTCAACAAATTTCTTATAAACCCAGGTTGTGAAAATAAAGTTGTAACCTTTATGATAAAAACTTACCTTATTATATAAATATTAGTTGTTTGAGGGAAAAATTGTTTACAAGAAACAGTACTGGATACGATACATCAAGAAGGCGTGACGTCAAATGTTTTGTGTATTTTAGTATTGTGAAAAAATTTGAGAACTGACTACTGATAAGGTGCTGGTGAGGTAGGATCACTGATGTGAATAATGCGTTAGGACGACATGCTCGTTGTGCTGGAGTCTTGGAAGGCATGATAGAAGGTTTGCGAAGGTCCAAGCAAATCTGGAAGGGAATCTGACCGAAAGTCTGAGATAATGTGTTGTGGGGTTTTCGTCTCTTTAAAGATGGAATATGTCACGCCTTCAAAACCGAAACGCGACGCAGAATCAATTCTGTTTGGACATAGTTGGGATTGCTATTCGGTCACTGGTCCTTGTCACCCCTCATGTGGTGGACTTTGATGCTGGAGATAGACGTGACAACTGCACCGTTCACTTCTTTCTCGGCTTGGCAAAGGGAGGTCAAAGGTTGACTAGCGCTAGAACTAAGTGTCGGTATTGACCTATTTTGGATAATTTCCCGCGCGAAACTACATGACCGTTGGGAAGTCATGTTCACAAACAAGAAATCGGTCCTTTAGTGGAGACTGCTGCAAGGTATCTAATAACCTTCAAAAATATGTATTCGATATTGAAGAATGAGACTGTTATGAAAAACTCAAATTTCTGAGTTGGCGGATTTCCATATTTTAATGTAATTAAATAATTACAAAATATATTATACTTTCAAATAAAATTGCAAATGACAGCTTTACAAATACGTTCACGCATTAAAGATAACAGATAAATGGAAACCTTAAGAGAAATAGAATTTGGCGAAGCATTATACAACTTAGCGTACATTTGAATGTGTGAGCCTTTCCGTATGCATAATTATGTATAATATATTCGTAAGTGAGATAAATTTTAAACTTTCTTATTGTTTTTTTTAAAAGTGAACCTAAATTTAAAATTAAAACAGCAGTTTGCTTAGAAATATGCATCGAAATATTCTTGTTAAAACCGTTTTATTTAGAAATTCTTCGATAATTATGCATACTCGGCAATTTAAATTCTGTAATTATGTCTACCGCTTTCGAAAGTAATTAAATTCATAATAGAGAAAAGAAGGGTTAGCTTTCATTTAGACTCTCTCTCCCTAAAGAATTGCGAAACGAAATGAAACAGACTTGTAAATAGAACAGGAAATACTTTCTGCTTCATTAAGCTGGTTAGACGATGCATAGAATTTAAGCATCTTAATGAGAATGTGATTAAATATTCTATTTGAAACACGCTCTTCGTAAGAGATATAAAACAATTTTTTTGCATACACTAAAATGGTAATTTTTCAAAAATCGTTTTGTAGTTTCCGTGTTAAAACCATTGAAATATTTAGTAATGATACTAATGTGAACAAATCAGTGTTAAATATACCTTACTGGAACAGGAATACGTTTGAGGAGAATGAAAGGATTTCTATTAAACAGTTATGAATTATTGAATTAGACTCTACTCTATCTGATACATTGACAATAAAGCTACAATACGACTTTAACCTGTTGCCACCAGCGTATATAAATGTCTTGCTCTCCTAAAGCGTTAATTTCCCTGGACGTATATATACGTCTTTCCACAATACGGCCTTTTATGTGTACTGCTATCTATAAAATTATTCCGAAGACTGTGGAATTCAATAAAAGGACTTTGACAGTGTTTGCGAAGGATTTATTCCTGTCCTTACAGGAACAGGAATACGTTTGAGGAGAATGAAAGGATTTCTATCAAACAGATAAAAATTATTGAATTAGACTCTACTCTATCTGATACATTGACATTAAAGCTACAATTCGACTTTAACCTATTGCCACCAGCGAAAAAAATGTCTTGCACTCCCAAAGCGTTAATTGCCTTGGGCGTATATATACGTCTTTCCGCAGTGCGACCTTTTCTGTGCACTGTTATCCATAAAATTATTCCGAAGACTTTGGAATTCAATTCAAGTTCCTTGACAGTGTTTGCGAAGGATTTACTTATTTCAGAGGATTTGCTTGTTTATTCCTCTCCCCATTACATCACATATGCTTGTCTGCATAGAAAATGGTTGCATTGAGGAGCAAATCGCGTAACTTTTTATCTGAAGTTGAGGGATTAATTATAAACTGTACAAATTATCAAGATGAGTGTTAATTTTTATGTATAATTTTATATATGACAAGCCCATGGGGTCCCTGGTAATTATTAAACTTTCTCTAATAGTGTTGTTAAATTAATTATGAACCACATTGTGCAGTACTGATACATTTAAAATTTATTATAACAGTGTAAAATGTATTTTATTTTTTATTATGTCAGAATGTATTTTGTTTGTTTACTTTTAGTAAATTATTTATTTCGATAAATGTGGATATGGAAAATTAAGAGTTTTTGTGTGATCAAATTTTATATTTCTCCTTAAATAAATGTTTCTAAAACCAACCGTTTTACTTCAACTTTAGTAAAGTAAACAATAATGAATCAACAAGTAAATACCGTTCGTTCTGTTTTGTTTTCCATAACGCCGTATGGCTCTCTTTGTGGTATATCAAACAACCTGCATCAATCGCTGAAGACATTTCCTGGGGAAAGATGTCTTCGTAATTTTTTAAACGGGTCCGTCGCATAAATTTTTGAAAAATTATCGATTTGCATTTTTTATATTTTTAAAACTTCAAATATTTCTGTTTAAATATATATGATACGAGAAATACAATAGTTAGAGGTATTTTTTTAAAAAAAAATTACTCTATTCCTTGACACTCATCAAATAAGCTTTGTTAGGAACACCTGTGTTTTTCCTTGCATAAGTTTCTGATGAGCGCGAATCTATATGATGTTCAAGTGGAAAAATTAGAGCGTATTGGGTTTTCCAAAAGTGCATGATTACACTTTATGGTGTTAATAACACCATATGTTTAGTGATTTGAAGACCAACATTTGTGGAATTTAAAATGAGGCATAAATATGGCTATTGCAAAGTTCAATGTAAGTTATGTAGCTAAATTAATGATCTTAAAACGTTGTGATTTTGAACCAAGTTAAACTGTGTGTCATGTTTCAAAAAATGAGATGCATGTAGGAATCGTGTAGCCCATCGAAAATATCTTGAAATCTTTAAAAAAAATGGCAAAATTGTTAAAAATATTGAAAAAAAAAAGAACATTGTGTGTGGAAGAGTCTTTTGTAGTCGGTAGAGTAAAGAAAATGCTTCATATTCTTCTAAAAAGTACTAAAAAGTAAATGCTCATTAAACTACAAATTTTTACTTTAAAGCCTGTTTTCTCAAAATGTAAGGTTTTTCACTTTATGTACCTTTTTTCAATGGGGCTGCTCGTTGATATTTTAAACCTTCGCAGATTTAGTACATTCCCCAGGAGCTGGTATCACTTTTTAGCACTACACCATATAGGCGATACCAATTACTGCAAGCAATTTTGACGCCCAGTTTCCTCCCCAGAGGGAGGCACCTGAGCTCTTGACGATGCGAACCTGTACTAGGATTTAATTTTGCCGAGAGTATCCAAGCCAAACAGACACTCTAGGGATCTTTTACATGCCGCATAATCATACGACATAGCCCCTGTCGATTTTCTGCATCATGAAAATCCACCGACTTGGGCCGGGGTCGAACCCGCAACCTTGGATGAGGAAGATCAGCGACAAACCAACCGCGCCACCCAGCCGGTTAAACTGCTCAAAAACTGCTTATTTTATATAATCCTCAAATTTTCAGTGAGCATACTTTAAACATGTTTACACATTTAAATGGAGGGAATTAGATATATCTGGGAAACCTTTTTAAATAAGGCTTTTTTAAATTAAATTTTATGGAAAAAAATTGGAGATTTTCTTAAAAAATTCATAATTACTTTAATTTTATTTAAAATACAAAACCCTTTATTAAAGTTTTGTTGATAGAAAACATAACCTACTGTACAAATTTTATCAATGAGAAGTAAGTAGTTTCTGAAAAAAAAAAGAAGATACATAAACTTAAGCAATTTAACACGGGCTTCTATGAACGTGTCGGACACTCTTAAATTTAAAAGAAATTTTTGCTTTAAGACGTAAATGCATTTAGCATTTCAAACTTAGAGACAAATTAGGGTAAAAATTTTACACTAATAAATATGATTTTACTGAGGCAGTAACGAGAATAATAATGCGATACAACAGAATATACTACTTTTCTACGGAATATAATAACGTGCGTTAGAGTTTTTGGTGTACTTAGTATTGGAAATAAAAAGAGAAAGTACTATTTCCAACCACTGGTTCTGAGCCAAGGGATTATTTACAAAGCAATGGTAAATACTGACTTTAAATGCGAAGATCTGGAAAATGCCTGCGTAAATAACTGGATTGTTTAAATTTCCTACAACTTTTGAATTTATAGCTGGGGAGTTAAACCTTATTTCTTTTTTATATTTTAAACGAGCCATTTAAATAAGAACATTACTTAAGCCTCGCCTTCGGTTAAATCTGAAGTTAAGCAGGAATATTTTACTAAACGTAAATCAAAAAAGCCATAAACATAATTTTGCTTATGATTACAAGATTAAAACAGATATATTAAATTTCTTTCGTTTCCCTAATGATGTGGTGCGGTAAATCTAAAAATATATTTTATGAATAGTATTTGTTTATTATTGGTGCAATAGCAAACGATTAGTTTTGTATCTTTTGTAATCTGGCAATCTTTGTAATATATTTAGTTGAGTAGAAAGAATAAAGATGCCATTTGATTCTGTGAAAACGCTTGGAGTATTAATTTGATGTAAAATACGTTAGATACTTTGCAAGCTATATTTTGAAGCTTAAGAAATCGGGTAGATTTGTAGAAAGCACGCAACAGATGTAATTATATAGTTAGATACTTTTTTTTAATCGCTTGCCGATTATCCCGAGTTATCTTGGGTTCGTATATATTGCTGTTAATTATTATCCCGAGAAATTTCGGGTGGAGTAGAACTTGCCAGTACGATTAATTTTTTCAGGTTTTACTCGGCCTAAAGAAAATGAAAGGTAATATTCAGCTTTGATTGGCAGTTCGGCCAGGTTTGGTTGATACGTTAGTCAAAAGGAAGACTGATGTGAGGAATATTCCGATTGAATAGAAAGGATTTACCTCGAAATCTAAAGACAAAGAAATTTAAAAAAAAGAAAAATTATTGGGCATCAGAGTGGGAATGTTACTGTTATGAAATGGAAAAATAAGAAGGATGTAAATCTAATTTCCGCAACATATACAATCGCAATCCAGGATGTGACAAATAAACGGGAAGAGACAAAGTCCAGGCCTAAATGTGCAGTTGACTACTATGAAAAAATACGTGGTGTAGATATATAAAATCGACCAGCATTTATCTGCTTATTCTACATTCAGCAAAAGAGGGGAAAATACTATAAGATTTTCTTCCATTTATTGGATTTAGGCTTGTGGAATTCCTACATTTTGTTCTGTACATTAGAAGGTTCACGATGACCCAAGCAATTTAGAATGAACCTGATTGAAAAACTAATGCCAGAAAATCATTGTAACGAGTCTTCTACCACATCTAGACGACCCAGCATTATTCCTTCACCACTCAGGTTAACTTCATGGCATTTTTCAGATGTTATTCCTGCTACTGAAAAAAAAATCAAATACAACGAGACAGTGCTCCCGTACAATAGATTCCAGAGGTAAGCCAGTAAGAAAAGAGACCACATACCAGTTTCCAAAATATCATATATTATTTTGCGTTGCCCCTTGTTTCAAAAGCAACCATACAAATACTAATATTCCACTTTTTTCCTTTTGATCGAGATAACTCGGGGTAGAGTAAACTAATATTAAAGCGAAATGCTTTTACACCTATAAAAGAATTAAAAATTCAACTTAAAACTTACATGTTTTGTTTCGTTTCATTGTATATAATAATAAAGTAAAAAAATAGGATGATTTTTTTGTTTCAAAAAATTTGTAAGGAAAGCGATTAAAGAGGGTTAACTCAGAACAACTAAATTGGTGTTTTTAAATTCATTTAAAACTGATTATGCGCCACTTTTAAATAAATTATTAAAAGCTGCCCTAAGTCTCAGCATTGTTAATAATACTGTAGCAGAATATTGTTTAAGTTTCCAATATCTGTTTTTTCCCCTTTGGTGTTCAAATATATATAATTTCTGTCTCTCTAGTAGGGTTCAGTAAAATTATACATATTTATAAAAGTCCGCACACACTCATTGATTTTTTTCATGTTCTAATTTTTCGTGTTTGGTGTGGGTGGGGTGAGCCAGCTAATCCAGTTGCAGCAAAAAAATCCGAGTCTAAGGTGAGAAAAATTTTGGATAAAAAAAGTTAGGTTGTATCGGGGTCGAGAGGAGGCTCTTGTGATTGGCTAACCAGAATGGTCAGCTATTTTACATTTAAGTTTGGAAGAGATGCTCGACCATGAATGGTTATGAGTTTGAGCAAGTCAAAAAAGACATAGTAATAGGAAACTTACAGAACTAAAGTATACAGGGATCATGGGATTTCGGGATTACATAATCCAAATCCTGGGGTCCTGGGGTTAGAATTGGACAATTTATGAAAAATACTTACACATTAGCATGGTTGAAATTACATAATAAAACTGAAAACTTAATTATAAAATTGGGGTAATGTTATTATTTATAGGAGCAAATAAAATAAATGCAATTTATCATAAAAAGAAACAATAAAAATAATACATAACGAAATTAAAAAAACATTTCTTGTGTTTCTGTAAATAAGTTTTTAATAAACACAGTTCTTCCAGCGTTTCATCGTTCAAAAGGCCTCTTATTTTTGTCTAGCTGAAGAAAATGCTCGTTCATACACTGTACTAGTAGCCTTTATCGTCATTAAATGGGAGTATGTTATTTCTACGTCACCACGTCTCCCTCTATTTCCAAAAAGAGACATTTCTTTTTGAATATTTGATGACAGTGTTCCAAATATAATACACTTCATTGGTGAATATCTCTCTTTGATAACTCTACCTAGTTCTTCTGCCAAATGGGTTTTGTGTACAAATTGATTCAGTTATTGAATCAGAAAGTGATCGATCTCAAGTGTTCCTTCTTTTGAGATAGAAGATCCAGTTTCATGAACTGTTAGTAATACAGTGGGATTTGAAGCGTCAAGTCTTTCAAGCAGGTCCACTATTAATTTACGGCTTTTAATTGAAGAACGAAATATGGCAATATTTATTTCTGAAGCATAGCTTTTACCATTGTGTAAGACTTCTAGACTTATAGCACTTATAACTGTACAAAAAAACTCTACGTACATATTTAATTAAAAAAAGATAAATTTTCTGAGAGAAAATTTATCTTTTTTCAAAATTTTGACTAGAAAGAAAAATTTTAAAATATAATTCAGACAAAAATTAAATCCCGGAACTGCAAACCCTAATACGATCACAGGATAAAACATAAACCGAACCTTTACAACTTAATCGATTAGCTCTAAAAATTGAGAGAAATAAAACCTTGTTGCCAGATATATTTTTTCAGAATTAGCTTATTTAGTAATAGTCATAATTAAATTATCTAATATTCTGAGATATTTGTGTAAAAATATCGTAAATGAGTTGATTCCTATCAAATCATTGATTAAAATTTCGAAAATCAGACGATTTTTTAAAAAAAAAAAGCATTTTATGTCACAATATTGTTTTAAAAATATTTACACACGCATAACAAATAATGTAAAATAAACACAAGAACAAGAATATAATTTTTTTCACAATGCCAATAAGGTATTTATATATGCTAAAGCGATGTTAACGATTAAAGAACTGTTATCGTTTTAATCGTTTTATTTTTTCGCGAAGTTCTATATTCCATTTAAGAATACTTGGAATTAAAGTATTACTCGGTAATTATCTTTTTTCTAAATTAAAATCTAGATTATAATTATAGTTTCGTTTAAAGTAAAATAAGACACGTAGAAAGAGACAGAGAGAGGTAATGCTTGACTTCAAACATTATATTTCTAGAAATTTTTCTTTATTTAAAAAATAATCCTACTATATATGAAATAATCGTTTGACTGATTTTTAATTCCTATTTCAAATTAGCATTTCGTATTTCACATCGAATGAATAGTATAGAATTAAAAAAAACACTTTTTTATATTAATTTAAGCTTTTATATTTATTTTATATTCATTCTGATAATATTTATATTTGCAACCATCTAAATAAAATTTTCCATGAGTTAGAAGGTCTGACATAATGCAATGGATATGATATCAGATGCTTTAAGCCATTACCATTTGTCATTCCTATCTACATCCAGATACTCACTGCCATTACTTTATCTGTACACATGTACTGTTGCAACATTAAGTTAGTATTTAATGCAGGAAAAGATATATCAACATGATGTTATTCATGTCATAATCAAGATAGTAATTTTTATTAATGCTATATGTGAGATAAAAGAACATGCAGTTGCTAATGGAAGAAAAGCAGTAAGATAAGGGAAAAAATGTTCAGCGAAGTATGAAAAGAAAAACATACCAGTTTTTTTCATGAAAGGTTTTTTATGTATTGATGTGCATTAGGTAGAATTTTTGTTCCCTAGAAATGTTAGTTGAGAGATCATATACGCTTTTCTTTTTAAAATTATATTTCGGATAATTTTTAATTTGTCTCGAAATTCTTAAGAAAATAATTCTGTTGATTGGAAGTGGTTGTCACACAAAGCGTTTTTATTTTCTAAATTCTCAATATATTTAATGCTGCACTGATTATTTATTGAATTCACTCAGGTAGTTCTACTTTATACTGTTAAAATTACTTACATAACAAATTTAAAAAAGGAGAGAAAGTGTTTATACAATATTCACTATTACTTTGAAAAAGTGGTTTTTAAAGACAAAAATTGCTTATCTTTCACTTAATGAAAAAAAGAGAAACTAGTTTATTAAGGTATCCGACTACCCTAAAGCTGTGAATTTTGCCAAAAATGGAAAAATTTGTTTTATGATTTTATTTTATGGGCCATCTTATTAGCTTTATAAATACCAAGTTTATCATTTTCCGTTTACTAGAACAAAAACTACAAGTGTTTTAGTAAAAGCAGATGCCATTACTTTAAGCAAGATGTACTTTAAAACTCGTTTTACTCGAAATGTGATTTTTTGAAAATCATCAAACGGGGACAGCGATTGCTCAAAAAGTTTTGAACATAATTGACTGAAATTTTTTCTGTAAGTTCTGTATAATAGTAGAATTGTTTTAACCTTCAGATTTATCCATCACTGTTTTATTACAAAATTTGCAGTCCCTTATGTGAATATAATCACTGTCTATTTAAGCATTTTCATATAGTAACCGAGATAAAGGGCTCTAGTTTTTGTAAAAAAGAAAATATCTCTTATCCTGAAGGTCATTTCAAAATTGAACAATATAGCAACACATTCGATTGAAAAAAAAATGAAAATTTGTTCATAAACATTTGGTGCAGAAAGGGCCGCGTTTATGCTATTTTTTGTCAATTTTTACCTATTTTTTTCCCATTTTAGTAATAATAATTTCTTTTTCTTTTCTTAATTTTAGCATATCTTTCTTAAAATGCTCTAAACAAATCTAAAAATTACAAAAATATCCCCATATCTCCTTTTTAAAAAAAAAAGTTCTCGCAACCAGTCGGATACCTTAAGTTGGTGGCAATTATTTTGATAGTTTGGTTTTTAAGAATTCCAGGAGGAGGGCGGGTATACCCCTGTCCATCTAACGGCGAACCAATCCCCATCGTACAAATAATACAACTGTTTCTACTCATTTCTCAAATTGTAAAACTGTAATGTACACGCATTATGTAATTCTATTTATTTGTTCCTTTTTTTTAAAATTTGTTCTTGCCTCTCCTCTTTAGTTAAATTCCTCATTAAAGCTGCATTGTCCAACTCTTCATTAATAGTCTTCAGATTTTGGTATACCAGCAGTTTGCTGGAGAGTTGAGTATTTAGTTCGGTTGATTGTTAATACGTCTTTGTATGAAACAATGCATTTCTTTTTACGCAATGATTCCAGTCAAGTAATCGTTGCAAAATTTTTCTGCTAAATCTTTCAGTAATGTACTATCGCAACCGTATGGGCGACATTATTTGAAACTAAGCACATGGTTTCCAGTTCAGCTCGTACGACTCATGCAAAATCGAAATAGACAATTTGGCGAGTTATCTTGAACGTTGGCATTGTTGCGATAGTACGTGATAAATTTATTAAAACATCACAAAAAACTTTATATATATATATATATATATATATATAGAGAGAGAGAGAGAGAGAGAGAGAAATAACTCCTTCACCAAGTCAGTTAAAAAAATCAAGTTTGTGAAGTTTTACTTTAAATAGATACATGTACGAGATTTTAAAGGTCACAGAAATCAAATCAAATATAGCAGTTGCTGAAATGCGTTTTACATGCCAGACTAACCTCTGCAAAATTTTTAATATTAGAGAATTACGCAATAATATCACACACATTTTAAATAACGTGACAATACTAAATGTTATTCTTTTAAAGGATTATCCTCGTATAGAAAACTTCGTTTAATTCTTTAAGATATGTGTTTTATATAAATAATTCTTCCGTTTGAAATATATTATATACATAGAAAATATAGATGAAGGATGTAGACTGAATATTTCATTACAGTACATTAAATTTTTTTTACCAATAAACAGTATTGAATATTTGAGAAAATATAAGAGTACTCTCTCTCTCTGTAGGAAACTAAGATTTTTTTTCTTAAATCATTCCTTTATTTATAAAAGAATGTTCTTTTTACTGCATAATAAATAGAATAGTATTTTCCAAGGTTTTTTTTTTTGTACTCGGAAAATTAATTCTTCATTTAATTCATTAAATTGCTCTTATAATTATGCGAGTCTTATTCCATATATTGTTGATATACGAAGAATTATAGAACGATGTCAAAATCACAAAGCAATTAAGTATTAATTAGCCAGTACAATAATTAATGTAATGCATTAACTATTATGGTGGATATCGAATCAGTTATGATAAATATAAAATAGTACGGGATTAATACAGAAAATAAGTAAAAATCGATAGTTACAAAGCTTATATTCTCTTAAACACTTCAAAATTTCATTTAGATCTGGAATGAAAGTCTAAGATAAATATGTGATCTAACATGTGTTCTTAACCCATCCACTCAAAATTAATTTCCGAGAGTTAAAATATTAGTTATTCTAGATGTTGACATTCAACTATTCCTTCTCCCTTTCTCTTGTATTCTAAAAATAGTTTCTGCCCCATTCTTACCATCTTTGATGTAATTTTTGACTCCCAGAGAACGTTCTCTAATTTTCGAGTATTATTGACTTTCTCATTTAACATTCGGGTTTTAGCAAAAGTTCATTTCACTTCATTTCACGAGTCATTTCAATTGTTTAGAGTTTAAAACATTGATTTTCCTAAGGAATTTCTTTCTTTTTTTTACTGGAAATGATCTTTGAAGATAGCACCTAGACCATAAATAGGATTTTTTATGCAAAAAAAAAAAAAAAAAAAAAAAAAAAAAAACACTAAGGAGTTTGGATTTAATTTGTATAGCTTGTTTAATAGAGCTTTATGAAGAAGTTCACACTCAGAGAAAACGAAACAAAAATTAACTCTTTCTATATAAATACACAAATTCACAAGATTTTAAGATTAAAAGATTGAAACACGAACAGAAAATAGAGCAGCTATATTTAAGACTATGCAATTTACTAGTGGATAGTTTGAGAAGCTAAAAATTAGGTTAAATCTAGAATCTAGTGGCATTAATTTATCTAAAATTACAGTAAAGTATTCCAAACTTGTGTGGATATATATATAAAACGTACATTATTTTAGTTAGAGATGATGCGTTCAAAGACAATTATAAAAAATTATATTATTAAAATAAATATTAAAAAATTATTATTATTAGGGACAATATTGGTTTCAAAATTGTTTGTGTGATTCTAACCGTCTCAAATAGCTAACTCCAAGTGAAGTAAAATACTAACTTTTCACCTAAAGGCTATGCAAGAATTTTAAAATGTTCTCGAAGGATTTTGTATGTTAACAGGAGAATACATCGTATTTCTGGCGTATTATCGGTTTCTTTCCAAATTTAAAACAAAACTTTAAAATGATTTTTTGTTTCTTCATTTTCCTGTTCTCAGTTCAGAAACAACACACTGAACAAGTACTTTGTAAAACAAGTCTTACAAGGAACACAAATGAAGCTCAACTGAACAATGGGGGGGGGAGATAGTCAACAACTGCCACTACGCATGTGCAGCGTTTTGTCAGTGTAGCTAGATAGGCGGTTCTGACTTTATTCACCGAACTTTATTGTCAGAGATTGTATTTAGATGCATTCGCGCCATATAACGCACCCACCTTTTTTTTTTACGAAGAAACCGGAAATATATTTGTGTAATGTTTTTATCTTTTGAAGTCATTTATTCGAAGTATTATACCAGACTTTTGAACAAAGGTATACTTCTAGAACTAAAATCCTGAAGAGCAAGGAATAGGTGTTAAAAAGTATCTGGGTGTTAAACAATAAGAAAACATTCACAAAAGAATAACGAAAACGTCACGCCAGTTTAGAAATCGTGATTGAGTGGGTAATAAAAACACGGAACAATATTACGCATGACTATTCAAAAGTCATTAAAAATTTAATACATCCAACAATTCAGGTTAGATGATTATTATTTATTGATGAATCGGAGAGTAAAAATGATGGGGATGAAGACGAAACAGAATTCGATGATGTGCCAGAAGATATAACGGAAGACGAACATGACGACTTTTTCATTTTATCCAATAATGAAAAATTATAAAGTATGCCATTTTTCTTTAAATAAACAATATTTACTTATATGTAGCAATCTAATTTTTTCAATGACCATCTTCTCTTTATTTTTAAGGCTTTTATTTTTATATTTAACGTATAACGCATACCCGCAAATTTGAATCTTATTTTCGGTGTTAATGGTCTGCGTTATGTCTTCTTCATAAACTCGACAGCCTTTTACAGGTTAGGGCTGAATCTCTGATCGTCCTTTAATTGACCCTATTATTCACGATGACCTTCCATCGGTTGATATCCATTAGTTTGAGATTCTTTTCAACATCGTCTAACCATCGTGTAAGTCCGGGATGGCGAACCAGTGGCACGCATGCCATAGACGGCATGCGACGCGATATTTTTGGCACTCCAGTGATCAAAATGATTTGTATTTTATTTCAAAATTTCAAAGTTCACTATGAAGTACAAGAACAAACTCGAGTGATGAGTCGCGGGGCGGCGAGGAGCACACTCGTTTGTTATTGTCTTGCCTTAGTTACATCGTAGACTACAATTGCTTATGATGTAAAGTTTGTCTACGCATAGCACAGTCAATTTCAATGACACAACAGTATTTTTAAAATACAGTTGTGTTTATCTGTGTTATATGTTAGTTACGATTTTTAACTGTTATTTAACACGGCTAGTTCAGTAAAAGAAGAAAAAGTGCAAGGGCATTTCGAAAAGTAAAGATACAATGGTTCGTATTACTAAAAAAAACAACAAAAACAACAACAACATTTATTTAGAAAACGTCAGTTACATCTTAATAACTGGATTATTTATTATTTTTTGACATCATCACCCCCATTATCCAAACATTTGTTAAGTCGATGCACAAGCTTTTGTATCCCACAGTCATAGAAGGTTGCCGCCTGGAACCCAGCGCTCACACAATTTCCTGTACCCTAACCTGACAGTTACAACTTCATAAAGAGTTGTCATTGACACTTCCGGTATGATCTGATGCAATTCTTTCAATTTGAGACGTCTATTCGTTCGAATTGCTTCCTCTGTTCTCTGAAAAAGGGCATCAGAGATCACAGATGGCCGACCTATTTGTTCTTTGTTCGTCATGAACATCGGTCCTACCTTCACAGAAATGACGACACCATTTCGTTACATTTTGTTGATTCATAATTTTCCCATAAACAGAAACGATTTCTTTGTGAATATCCGCTATTCGCTGACCTTTTGCATGAAGAAAACGTATGACAGAGCGCACTTTGCATTTGGCGGGATTCTGAATCGGCGCAGCCATTTTAAACACGACCTACTCCAACCAGAATCAACGAAATGCGGAACGACCACGAGGAGAAAGCTAATGGTTCAAAGTTAACACCTGTGTTGCCAACTTACTCGCCAAAACTTTTCTTTTCCTCTGGCGTACGTTATATCTTTACTTTTCGAAATGCCCTCGTATAAGTATAACAAAGAATTTCGAATTTGGTGAATCTAGAAATATGGCATGATTAGTAAAGGCGACAAAGCGGTGCGTGTTTTATGTTTTGGAATAGTGGTATGCGGAACATCGCCTGTAAAACGGCTTTTTGAAATAAATCACAAGCCTTGTCAAAAAGAGTGAACCACAGCAAAAATAATTAGTTGCTTAGAAACAATTTGGCTGATGATTAAAATTCAGCATGTATTCTACAAAATGTAACATCTTGCAATACTAATGTAAAATTTGTCATCCAATCTGTAACACAGCAGAAGTTTCTACTAATGTTATTTCACACAATTTTAATTACACGTATAACTAAAACATTTATAATTATGCAGTGCAAAAGGTATTTTTTCGTAGTAAATAGTTTTGTGTTGTTAGTATTTAGTGTTTTATTATTTTGACAATAATATATATATATAGATATATATATCACATGTCAAAATTATATTTGATGGCATGTCTGTACCTCATTAAACACTTGATTAGAAAAATTGACACATTGATCCATAAAGGTTCGCCATCCCTGGCATGGATGGTTACCCTCTACGTCTGGTCCCATCAATTTCCGAAAAAAATTCTTTTTTGGTAGGAAAAGCATCGGCATTTCTGTAAAGATGGCCCAACCACCTAATACGTGATACATTTATAGTTTTTACAATGTCAGTCCCGCCACATTTTCTATATTTCCTGTAAATTTCTTGATTGTAAAAAATTCCCCCACTCACATTGTTCTCTTGAATAGGTCCAAAGATTTTCCTTAAAATTTTTCTTTTAAAAATAAGCAACTTTTCTTCCTCTGCTTAATTGAAGTTCCAACATTCACTTTCATACAGAGTTTTGGATTATACGTACATTTGTAATTTACTAATAATTTTACTAACCGACATTTCACTTTTCCCATAAACAAAATATGTTGTTTTACCAACGAAAACACCGTTTCATATACTTAAAAAAAATATTAAATTGCAAAACTGACTTTTACTTCAAATACAAAATCCACCCACTTCGCTTCAGAAAATGCTATGACCTTAGTATTAGCTTCTTAATAGATTCCTTTAAAATATGTCTTTTTCTTTAAGTTTTATTTTAGTCCTCGAGAAATCATTCCGAGAGAAGCGAAATGGAACTAAACAAGCATCCATCGTGACAAGTTTTAAAAAGAGTTTCGAAAAAGAGAAAAGATTCTCTTATTTCAAGAAGAGGAATTTGCGCAACACTTGAAACTCAATTGACTTTTGGGGATTTTGGGACAGAAAAAAAAATTATTTAAAGTGTTTTGTTGCCAATTTACTTTTTCGCGATATATTTGAGAATATAAAAGAAATGTTAAAATATTTTTGTTATATTGTATGAAGTAGACCAAGATCTAGACAAAAATTGAAGAATACAGAGAAAGGTAATAGTACTTGTTTCCCTCATTAGAAGAATTGGATAAATTACTTAAGCTGACAAATTGAATTTAGTTTTATATTTTCACTTTCAAAAATTATTTTTTCCACCATTTGTTGCTTCTTTTATTCTTTCCAGGCACTACAGCCGGTTACCGATCAAGGCTGTCTCAGGCAGCTTACACCATCTTGACCTATTCGATGCTATATTCTTCCATCGGTAAACTCACAAGGCCTTCAATCCCTTTACCCCTCCACCCTATTCCCCCGGTCTTCCTCTTTTCTTTTTTCCCTCTAGAGTTTGGATAGTTACTTTCTTAACAGGAATTTCATCGCTATATCGAAATACATGTCCCAGCCACCTTATTTCGGAAACGGTCACTTTGACTAAAATGGGTTCTTTGTATTTCGATGGAAGTTCAAGGTTGTGTCGTATTTTCTAGATTCCGTTTTCTCTAACTGCCCCAAAACTTTTCCTTAAGGTATCCGACTACTTGCGACAACTTTTTTTTAAAATGGAGATATGGGGATATTTGGTTGTATTTATAGATTTGCTTAGTACATTTTAAGAAAAATACGTTAAAATTAAGAAGATAAAAATAAATTATTATTATTAAAATGTCTGTGTGGGAAAAAGGTAAAAATTTACAAAAAATAATATAAACGGGGCCCATTTTGTATCAAAAGTTTTTTCTCTTTTTTTTATCCAATGGGGCTGCGAATTGGTATTTTTACCATTACAGGCCTAGTACATCCCCAGAAGCTGGCATCACTCTTTAGTGCGGCGCCATATAGGCGGATAGCAATCACCGCAGGTAATTTTAACGCCCAGTTTCCTGCACAGAGGGAGACCCCTGAGCTCTGACGAAGGGAAACTGTACTAGGATTTAATTTTGTCGAGAGCGCCCAAGCCAAACAGACACTCTAGCGATCTTTTACATGTTGTATATAATGGTCGCTGTCGATTTTCTGCATCGCGAGAAAATCCACCGACTTAGGCCGGGGTCGAACCCGCAACCTTGGGTGCAGAAGGCCAGCGACATATACAACCACGTCACCCAGCCGGCTACCAAAGTTTATGAACAAATTTTCAATTTTTCAATTCTGGTGTGTTGCTATGTTATCCATTTTTTAAATGACTTTCAGGATAAGAGATATTTTAATATTTACAAAAACTGGAATAGTATATCTTAAATATTATATGGAATTGCTTAAAATAATAGTGATTATATTAACATCAGGGACTGTAAATTGTGTAATAAAACAGAGTGATTGATAAATCTGAAGGTTAAAACACTTTTACTATTATATAGAACATACACACAAAATTTTAGTTCCTTATTTTCAAAACTTTTTGAGCAATCTTGTGTTGCCATTTGAGGATTTTCGTAAAACACATTTCAAGTACAACGCGTTTTAAAGTATCACGCCTCGCTTAAAGTAATGGTATCTGCTGTTACTAAAACACTTGCACTTTTTGTTTTAGTGAATGGAAAATGATAAACTTAGTGTTTTTATAAAGCCAATAAAATAAAAATAAAAGTGAAATCATTAAATTTTTTTTGGTCAGTTTTTGGCAAAATTCACAATTTTAGGTTAGTTGGATACCTTAAGATTTTTCTCTCGAAAGTCATCAGTTTCTCTTCATCTTCTTTGTTAATTGTCTGAAGCAATTGGTCTTACCAGAGTCTTTGTATAGCTGCATTTTTGTTTTGCTGCTCAAGTATTTAGATTTAACTGGTTTCGCAATTCGTGATAACAGCGACCTTCATTCTACTTACAGTTGTTGTGACAGTTTTAAAATCTCTGAAAGTGTTTAGTTATTATTTTTGATAGCGGCCAATTTTTCTTTGAATTATAGTAGTTTATCGATGTTTTAAATTTTGCAGAAGTAAAATAAATCGCACGCGCACATTGCTTGGCCTCAATCCATTTGATTATTGGTTGTAGAGTAACCTTAAGTTACAAGTTGACCTTGATCTTCAAACCGCATTAGAAATGTTGTCCCTCGACTACAGGTATTGCCGATGAATGTCCTTGGATATGTTGAACATTTGTTATAATGAACATCGCTTATTGATAAAAATCAATTGTTATGCTAATTATTGCTTTTGTTACAAAGTACCATCTGTTGGACATTTTTTTTTTTTTTTTTTGCTTCAATAAACACCATCTTTCAAGCATGTGTGTCAATTTTCGCCTGTCTCCTTATATTATTTCAAGAAATTGAATTTTCAAATGTTAACGAACTTTTGAGTCACCAAGTATTTGTTCTTTTTTCAATTCCTCCTACTTACTTTCTCCCTATATATATATATATATATAATATATATATATATAATATATATATATATATATATTATATATATATATAATATATATATATATATAATATATATATATATATATATATCTTGTTCAAATTTTCAATCGTTAGTAAAATTTTTTTCTATTCATCCAATCAAGTTCAAATAAATCTTTTAAAACTTGTAGTGGATGACACTTATTGTTAACTCAGTTTTTTAAAATAATTCATTAGTTACTAGTCGCTTAATTAAATGAATTAGCACTTTTTTACGCCAACTTGTGACTCCATTGTTGTAACAATGCAACCGTGTCAAACAATGACAAAGTTGGAGTCGAAAACCGGTTTTCCAGCCGAACTAGCCAAACTGGGTGTGTATTGTTTCAACAATGCTGAGAAATCCATGCTCTTTTTTCAATTCCTCCTCTACTATTAGTTTACTCTCCCTATATATATATATATTTATATATACATCTTGCTCAATATTTCAATTGTTAATAAAATACATTTTATTCATCCATTAAAGGAGGAATTGACTTAAAAAAATGTTTTTTTTGTATTACTTGTTATAATTTAAGATAAATTAAAAAATTGTTCTAATTAGTTATATTACACTAAAATATTCGTAATTTATTTCAAATTAATACTAATATACAGTCAACGTAATTTTAAATTTTTGTATCGATAGTAAAATCTAAGAAAAATAGATACGAGTACAAATTTAATTTCAAAAGCATTAACTACTTATTTATCCA
The DNA here is from genome assembly GCA_019973975.1 of Trichonephila clavata. NCBI lineage: Eukaryota > Metazoa > Arthropoda > Arachnida > Araneae > Nephilidae > Trichonephila > Trichonephila clavata. Next base: position 218,856 of record BMAO01009608.1, on the reverse strand, counting down.
TCTATTTGAGTTGTTACAAAAATGAATATTTGATTTATTGTTTTACCAGGTAATAATAGATGACATCTTATCCGAATGTTCTTTCGGTATTGTGTTTGGGGGTAGGGGGGGGGGAGGAGAAATGACAAGCACCAAAGAAAAGCATTGACATGAACATAAGTGAAAGGATAACACGTTTTCAATAGTTAGCGGTTGCCAACAATGAGTCAGAAACTGATATATGATTCATTAGTGTCAGTTTCTAAGGAACCAACACAGAAAGTGTCTATTAATATTGACATGCAGTCGTTCTTTGCCAACCTTCGCGATTTTAAGCATTTTTTTCTCTTGTAATACTTATATTAATGTAAATGTATTTTCCGATATTTTTAATGTTTCAAACTAATGTTTTTAAGAACATCTGTTTAAAATATAATACTTAGAAGGTTAAAATAATAAAAACTTCCTGCCAACATTTTAGTAGTTTTTTGGGGGGGGGGGTATAACAACACATTCTGAGCGTAAATATCGTAAATGTATAGTTCAAATACAGCTTTTAAGAGTAATTTGTCTTTTTTTAACAAGGGGAGGTCACGACTAAGGAAATTTATTGGGAGACGAGACTTTGTGCAATAGTGGTACTTCTTAAGGATGTTTAACCTTCAATGTAATTCCGCCGAATGGGCAGTCAATTTGTAGAAAATAGCCTTCGAAATTCATGCTTAGCTTTTATACAATTAAGTTTTAGTTATTTGCACCGATGAAGCGGCACGGTTGGTAGAGTATTTGTTTATCACGCGGTTGGCCAAGGTTCAAGTCCCGCTTTCTTTTTTTTTAAAAATTCATTAAATTCTTTTTACAAATAAATTTATTTAAACAAGACATTAAATATTTTATATAATTATAAAAAATAATTAAATTAATAATGTATAATGTAAGATACATATTTTTTATATCAAAATAATTTTTCATAAATAATTTTTATATAATATATTTTATGTATTATAATATTTTATAAACAATATTTTATTTGTAATACATTGTATTTCATATTATAAAACTATTTGTAACTAAAGTTTATATAAAATATTTTATATTTTTTATAATATATTTTTGTAATAAATATTATTTATTAATAATTATATTTATAAAATATAATATAAATACTTATATAATTACAGTAATTTTTTACTATTTAAAATACAAAATAATATCTAAAATATTTAATATTTAATAAACCTTTTTAAAAAAATAAATTTATTTAATTGTAAAACTAATTAAATGAATTTAAAAACTGAAACTAAGAAAACCGATTGTGTGACTCGAACCGAGGCCGACCATATGGTAAAAAGGTACTCTACAAACCATGCCTCTGCATCACTGCAATTAATTAAAACTTAATCGTATAAAAGCTAAGCATCAATGTCGGAAACTTTTTTCTCCAAATTGACTACCCATTCGGCGGAATTACTTTGAAGGTTAAACACCCTAAAGGAGTACTACTGCACAAAATATCGTCCCCAAATGAGTTGACTTTGTCGTCCCTTCCCCTTGTAAGAGATATAACAACATACACAAGATTTTTTTTAAATGGATTTGGACTCACACAGACACAGTTGGATCATTAATAAATTCAGATATAGTAGAAATTTTAATGCAGGATTTCCCACCTGAAACACAACGTCAAGCGGGAGCGAGATGAATGGGGGGGGGGGGGGGTAATATAAGTTTTAGGAAAAATTAAAAAAAAGTTCGTTATGACATGGTTAAATGATGACTAGCATATTATAAAAAATTGACACTCACCATCTCTTCATTAGGTTGTGTGACCGCATATTTCACAATTTTACAGTGACTTTTCCTCTATCGTTATCTTACATAGCCCTGCTATTAATCACACGTCAGTGAAAAAAATCACTGTAAAATTATAGAATTTGTGATCTTAGTACCTAATGATATGAGGGAATGTGTCAACACAGGTGTTTTAAAAATGAAGATGTTTTGTGAGTAAAAAAAAAAATATTATTGCTTTGGATAGAAAAGAAAAAGAGTTGCACCATTTTAAGATCTTAACTAGATGGGCCTTCTTTAGAAGAGCTTGCCTAAGATAGTATGCAATAATTTTCGTTTTTGTGGAGAATCAAAGTTAGGTGATATTTTTTTCCAATCCTGACCCAAATTAACTACGTTAAATTAAACCAGAAAACTTTTTGTCCTACTTGTGACTGTGATTAATAAATAGTATTAAGCTTTGTAAGATTACGTAAATGAAAAAAATCACTGTAAAATTGTAAACTTCATGGTCACTTTACCTACTAATGTGATGGAGGTAGTCAATTTCAAACATTTTTTAAAATATCCTAGTCGTCCCTTTGTCAAGTGACTGGAGAAATTTCTTTTATTCATTTACAACTATTAGCTCACTCTCTATCTTTCTATTAAACTTGTTCAAATTTTCAATCATTAATAAAATGCATTTTAAAGCACTCAATTGAGCTGAAATTTTATATGTACGCTTATTTTGGAAGACAATACAGTCATTTAATTATAATTAATAAAAATTAATTGATTAAAACTAATTATTCAAATAATTACAAACAGAGCCCCGTTGGCATCATTTTTGGCGACTGAGTGACCATTTCGGTGACGTGTCAAAACTTGAAAAGGTTTTTTCTCACATTTTGAAGCACTCATTTGAGCTGAAATTTTCTGTACTCTATTGTTTTCGGTAACCATACGCTAATTTAACTATAATTAATTGACTGAAATTGATTATTTGAAGAATTACAGATACAGCCATGTTGGCTTCATTTTTAGGGACTTGGGTCAAAACTTGAAAAGATTTTTTCCCCTCTCGTTTCAAGGCATGCAGTTGAACTGAAATTTTATATACACGATTGTTTTGGATGACAATACAATACTTTAAAGATGATTAATAAAAATTAATTGCCACTTAATGCTGTGATACTGTCATATATATGTACACATTTATATTAATTGTAACTATTTAATAAAAAAAGTAACTAAAATAATTTTTTTTGTTGATCTGAGTAGGAATTCACTTAAATTGTTTTTTTTTGTTACTTGTTTTTCACGATACTGATATGATAGCCCCCTTTCAAACCGTGGGAAAGCTTGACGTTGAGTTAAGGGATATCTTTATATGTTTATTTCCTCTTGATCAAACTGCTAACATTTGTATTCGTGGAAAGATTTTCTTAATCGAATTCTAACTAAAATAAAAGTCTTATCTTTTGATTAAGTCTCTACGTAGCTATCTTGCAAGACTCTTTACTATTCTTAGGTTTACTTGGAACCTTTTCCCAAATAAATCTCTTTGCTGGATAACCTACAACATCTACTGGCACTTCTTAATTACCTCATCCTCTCTTCAAATCTGTTTAAATAGTAGTACATATATTTGCATATTATATCACGGTTCGTTCTCTTAGCCGACGTTTTCAAATCAAACAATATCATAAGGAACCACAGGTGTTAATTAAAGAAAAACGCACGCGAAAACCTATTAAAATTTTATTTAATTTTGTAACGGATTAAAAATTGAGAAATTTTAACAAATTTGTGGAAAACGCTTAGAATTAGGCTTAGAATTTTAGGAAAAATATACGAAGTGTTACAAAGTGTTCTTTTCTCTATATACACGATTCTACAATGAAATATTGATAAAAATTTCCTTTTTGAACTGTGGTTGAGTGACTTCGTGTGTGAAATTCCACTAGATGGATATTTATCGTAAAGCATCATGAGATAACTTTGTTTATTATTGCTTCACTACTAATGGAAGTCAATGTTTTGAGTGAGTGAGTGAGTGACTCACTCATTTACTCATCACGAGATCTCCAGAATTATTAGACAAACACTTGAATTTGGACACACATATTTCTTTCGCTTAATAGATACACGTCAACAACGCATTTAGCAAAAATTCACTTCGAAGGGGGAAGGGCGAGAGTTAGGGGGCTGTAGAGATAAAAAATACCCATTTTTTAACTATTAGACCTACACACTAGAAATTAGGTAAAAATGTATCTTTTACTGAGTATAAATACACTGAGAACATGTTTTAGGTGAAATCGACTCTGGAAATTACGGGTGCTTTTTAAATTTTTAAGAAAATTCGCTTTTGAACTAGTAGACCTGTAATAACCCTCCTTCCCGTCTACCCTGTGACCCAGCTAAAGGTGTGGAAGGAAGTGAAGGATGTTTCAACAGGATAATTTCCAATTATTTTATTTAACACTTTAATCGACTCGAACACAATTCAATGCAGCACAATAAATAGGACGTTCCAATCAGTCAACAGAGGGAGGGGACGAGAGTTGCGTTTTCGGGAGAATACATCTAATAAACCACTTTATAATAATAGGTCTTCTACCTCAATATTACTTAACACGGTAGATATGTATCTTCTGGTCACTTAACCTCTTTAATACTTTAAATATCAAACATAATATGAAGATGACAATACCTGAACTGTAGGCAGTCTGTGACGGATCTGTACGGTTTTCACTAACCTCCTCAATATTTCTTTAAAGTATTTATTTCAACCAATCTCCACCGGGAGCCAAAGAGTGATTTATGCAAATGAAAAATATTATATAAGTTCGGGTTTCGCGAGTTAAAAGGGTAGTAAAGTGAAGAGTTAGATTTTTGAAGTCAAATGAATTGAAGCATCGGTAAATCAACACGCAGTTGTTGACAGTATTAGTTAGTAGTGACGCGACGTGCTACACCGGAGAGCTGAAGAATGAAATTGGAAAGTCGAGTGTGGATCCTTAGCCATTATCCGATCCAGCCAGTAATAACTTTTTCACCACGACGGACCCGCCCCGTAGCTACAAGGATAAGGTTAGTGATTTAGAAATTTGTGAATACGTGTACGTGTGTTAGCTGTAATTGTACGTGTTGATATTTCGTAGATTCAGTCCTGATTCCGTAGTTCCGCTAGTAGTAACTCCTTCTCATACTCCACAGTGTTTTATTGTTCTTAAATTTGAATCGTGTGTTTGTAATCTTCCTTGATTAATAGGTATCAATAAATGTAGTGATTTGTAACTATGTCTCTTGAATTCTCTAATCCGACTACACGTCCAGAAACAGTTAACGGTAGACGGGGAGATGATAATCTTAGGGGAGGTTATATTTCACGACAAGTCCTCTAATCAATTATGGTTTAATTTATCAATCTTTCTAACCATTTGCGGTATTCTTCCCCTTGTACCTCTTGTCACCTTTAGTTAACGAACTTTGTAACTTTCTACTGTTTTTCCTTCTTCTTTTCAAACACCCTAGTAAGTGAACCTGAACTATATATAATAAACTTAATTTGCATATCACGCCTTCTTCTAAGGAGAATATTAATGATTATTGATATCCCTAAAGAATTCCCATGAGGATTAGTGTAAGGAAGCGTATAGATCCGTCACAGACCTGCAGACTTGAAACTTAAGTATGTATCTTTCGTTGAATAGCAATCTGCAAAGAAAGGATTTTATCAAAATCGTCTCTCAAGGGGGTTAAGGGGTTGAATGCATAAAAATTTCCGTTTTTGATCTATGGAGGTGAAACTTGGTAAGCATGTTTCTTTTGTTGAATATCGATCCAATAAGAACCGGACTGTTAGAAATTCCAGTTCAGTTACGCTTAAATTAAGAAACGAGGGCTATGATATCGTTTTTTTAATGAAATCAGAAGCTTTATGGTCGGCTTTAGATATCAATAACGTAAAAAAACTGTATACTACACAACATCATGCAATACCTAGCGATAGAAGAAGTTGAAGGCTAGTATAATAGTACATATAGGTTTACTAGCAACATTACTATACAGTAGAGTCTCGAAAAATCGGCTTCATGTGGACCGAAGGATGATCGAGTTTGTGAAAATGCCGAGTTATTGAGAATGAGATTAGAAAAGAGTAAGTACGAGCGTTTCCACAGAAAGTAATGTACTTCACTTGCATGTATTGTTTGCTTGAGAATACAACAGAAAATAAACTGCCCAAATATCCTTAAACAAAGGAAAAATAAGAACTTTATGAAGTGTGTATATGGTAATTTACCTGATTAGACACACTTGAGAAAATTACTTTATGAAGGCATAAAGCTGTCTATAACGGGAATCAAGTAGCCGACTTAGCAAAAACTGGCTACTTTTTTTTAAAAAATTCCTAATGTCCTGTTGTGTTTTCTGTACTGCATTCTGAATTTTGCTACCTCATCAAGAAGGAATAATAAGTTTACTACCGAAGCATCTTGTTCAAAATGCTTATGGGAGGTTTAGTCAGCCTTTAGTCACACGTGTGATATTGTAGGAGTTTGTACGGTGTCCTCAACGTCAACGTCTCCATCATTTCTCGGCATTTTTTGAATTCCTACTATTAGCTCACTCTCTCCCTATATTTATCTTGTTCAAATTTGCTATCGTTAATAAAATGCATTTTAAAGCATTGAGCTGAAATTTTATTTTCACACTTATTTTGGGTGAGAATACAGTCATTTAATTATAATTAATAAAAATTAATTAAAACTAATTATTCAAAGAATTACAAATACACTCAAGTTGGCATCATTTTTGGCGACTTAGCGACCCTTTTGGCGATGTATCAAAACTTGAAAAGGTTTTTTCTCACATTTTAAAGCACTCATTTGAGCTAAAATTTTCTATACACTATTGTTTTAGGTTGACCATACGATATATATATAAATATAATTTAACTATAATTAATTAAAATTATTAACTGAAATGAACTATTTAAAGAATTACAGAGACAGCCACGTTGGCTTCATTTTTAGCAACTTCAGTCAAAACTTTAAAAAGATTTTTTTCCCCTCACGTTTCAAATCATTCAGTTAAAATGAAATTTTACATACACGATTGTCTTGGATAACAATACGATACTTTAAAGATAATTAATAAAAATTAATTGGCCTTTAATGTTGCGATTCTGTCATATGTATATACATATTTATATTAGTTGTAACAATTAAATAAAAAGAAACTAAAATAAATTTTTTTTTCCTGATCTAAGAAGAAATTGGCTTAATTTTTTAAAAAATATTTCTTGTTAATTTTTCATCATTATTATTATATTTCATGAATCATGATTTCACTTTAAATAAAAACATTATTTTATTAAACATTATTTAAACATTCTGATCGAAGCTTCTGTATTAATACAAACGAAATATTATAATCTGTAACATATTCTCCAAGTTCTCTATCATATAATTTGCATACACGTTAGAATGCTTTCAGTAAAATAGATTACACGAGTCATTTACGCGATTTTATCTCTTTCCGGTGTGGGTAAAGACAAGGAAATAACACACAGTCGCGGGAAATTTCCACAATCCAAAGGGAGCCTTATTATTCACCTCAAAAGGCATTTGAGAATTTCTCATTACGCTTACGTTAGTCTCAAGGCTCATGTGTTATGGAAGCTAAGTAAAACGTCTTTGTTTTAAATGCGCTGCTTCTTTGTAAATGTCTCAAGAGAGATCAAAAAGCTAACTCGGTGCTGATGTAAGCTATTTTGATGTCTATTCAAACAGTCTGTGTGAAAATACAAGCTGTTGAAATTACAGGTATTTTGATGGAAATATTCGTATCATGATGTAAGATATTTTGATAAATTAATTCTAGGTTTTATTTAAAAACATATGTATAAGTTTTAAAATAGAGGAAATATTTTTAAAATCTTCATTTCGGGGGCTTAGGGGTCTCAGGGGTATTAACTTTTTCTGGAGGGCTGAGAATATAAACAATATTCAAATACATATAACTCTTTGAAATTAAACTTAAATAATCCTAATCTTTTACATATTATTTATAAAGGAATGGGGATTTTCAGAAAAGTGTAAAATGTTTAAAATCATAATTTTTAAAATTATAAGCATATGAAAATAAGAAATATTAATTAAGATTTACGGTGCGCATGCTATTTTCAAAAGTAGTAGCTTTAATTACTAGTAATAAGTTGATTTATAAAGTTAAATGTATCTTTATTGCACAGTAGTAATTTTAAATAAATTGAATAATAAATTATATTTTTTAAAAAATTAAAAAATATATATTTAAAAATTTTTTAAAAAAAATTTCAATATTTTTCAAATATTTTGAAATACAAAAGATATATTATTCTTAGTTTACTAGGGCATGAAGAGTATGATACATTTTATAATCCTATCAAGTTTTATGCATCAAAGGCTACTATTTTAGAAAATAGCGTGCGCGACGCAAGAATTACTTAATATTTATTACAAAATTTTTCTTATTACCATATGCTTATAATTTTTTAAATTATGATTATATTTCAAACATTTTGCACTTTTTTGAAACCATAATCCTTTGTAAATAATGTGTATAAGATTCGAATTATTTAATTTAAATTTAAACGAAGTATACCTGTTTGAAAATTGTTTATATCTTCACCCCTCGAGACAAAATGAACACCTCTGAGACCCCTTAGAGTTAGCGTGCCTGCTTTGTAAGCCCAAGCTGAGGTTAATAGTTTTTCTGGATGCGAAAATCGTAGGCACGCATGTTATATGATAATGGGGGATGTTAAATATACATTGAGTATCAATTTGGTTTAATTAAATTACGGCAATATTTAGCATCCGACGAGTGTTTGAATTGAATTAATTTAAGAGTCCAAATGTGGAAGCGAGAACCACAACAAGATGGTGCTACCACTGAAGCGGCTCTCCCATTTGGGGACTTGCCACGTCTGCAAAGGCTTAGTTGCTAATATGCAGCCTTTTTGGGATATTTTTCAATTCCTGCTATTAGCTCTCTCTCTCTCTATATATATATATAACGCATCAATCAATAAGTCCCGTCTCTAACTAATAAAACAACAACTTTTCTGCAAAATTGAACTTTATTTATCAAGATACCTCCCTTTAAGAGTGATACATGCAGCTCAGTGCTCTTTAATACTTTTTCGTAGAACGATTTGTCTTTGCTCTTAAAATAGGCTTCTATTTTAGTAATTATTTCTTCATTTGTACCAAACCTCTTTCTCTGCAGCATTATTTTAAGAGCTGCAAATAGTCAGTAGTCACCGAGGGCCAGATCTGGACTGTAGGGTGGGTGGGAAAGTAATTCGAAGTGCAATTCGATCAATTTGACCATCGTTTTCATGGACTTGTGTCACGTAGCATTGTCTTGGTGAAACAGTACTCTTTCTTTTGTATTTCAGAACGTTTTTTCTTTATTTTTTCATTCAGTTGATCCAATAACCATGTAATATTCACTATTAATTGTTTTGCCTTTCTCAAGGTAGTCAAAAAACAAAATCAAATGAGCATCCCAAAATGCGGTCGCCATAACCTTGCTAGCTGACGTTTGAGTTTTTGGTCGCTTTGGACGCCTTTCACTGACTTCTGTCCTCTCAGCTGACGATCTTTTTCATTCAGGCGTGTAGTAATGTATCCATGTTTCATCCACTGTCACATATATACGTAAAAAATCCTGTTTATTTTGCTTAAATAGCTCCAAACAACGCTCTGAATCGTCGATGCGTTGTTGTTTTTGATCAACAGTGAGAAAACGCGGCACCCACTTTGAACACAGTTTTCTCATTGACAAATGATCATGCAAAATAGCAAATGCACTACCTTCTGATACCTTAAATTCTCTGCTATCTAACGCAACTTCAATTTATGATCAGCTAAAACGATTTCGTGCACTTCTTTGATGGTTTCGGAAATAACTGCAGAATTTGGGTGACCTGAATGTTAAACGTCGTTTGTGTCTGCACGACCACGTTTTAAGTCAGCATACCATCTTTTAACAGTTGTTTGCGATGAAGCAGAGTCTGGATAACATTTATCAAGCCATTGCTTTGCTTGAACAGTGTTTTTCCCCATCAGAAAGCAATGTATTAATAGCACACGAAATTCTTTTTCATCCATAGTTTCCAAACAGTTGCCACTGTTGCCACAAAAAACCACTGTAACTTTATAACTGAACAAGATATTCTCTCGAAATTTTGACACGTGCCGTTTGAAAGTTCGTACTACAAGGTTAGGGTTAGAAACGTTAGAAGATAGCACCATCTGTATGTTAGACCTGGGACTTATTGAGTGATGTGTTATATTTAACTTGTTTAAATTTTCCGTCGTTTAAAAAATACTTTCTATTCATCCAATCACAAGTTCAAATAATTTTTTTTAAACTTGTAGTGGATGACACTTGATGTTTATACAGTTTTTTTCAAATATTGATTCATTAATTACCGGTTAATTAATTAAATTAAACTAAATATCGGTTTTTGACTCCAACTTAGATTTGTCTCCATTGTTGTAACAATGTAGCTGTTAAAACAATGATAAAAGTTGGCATCAAAAACCGGTTTTTATCCCAAACCGGGTGTGCATTGCCACAACAATGCAGACAGATCATGCTCTTTTTCAATTCCTATTATTTAGTTCAGTCTCTCTCTCTCTCTATACATATATGTTCACAAATTTCAATCATTAATAAAATACTTTCTATTCGTCCATTTTAAGTAGTAATTGACAAATTTTTTTTTATACATTGTTTGTTAAAATCACGATTCGTTTGATAAAAATAAAATTTTGGCTTTTCTCGGCTATTTTTATTTAAATTTTGGTTTTGAAAAATGTGAATAACATTTCAGCCATTTTGTTATATTAAATTATTATCTATACATTACAATTGTACAAAAATGCTTTTACTTATTTAAACTATTCTTCTTAAAATTTGTGCTTTTTTAAAAAAAATACATGATACAAACTCGTCGGCAGAATGTCAAGGTTTCAGAGATAGGAGTCACTGAAGACCCGCCTTGTAAAGGAGCCGATATTCGTTAAATCTATCTAGGCTTAATGTCACTCCCTTTGGTGCAGTGTGGAAAACAAGAGAGGAGATACCAATTCAGGTGTCGTCCTCGTCACTTGATCGAGATTTAAAATTACAAGGCCCGTCGCCAATAGCTAATATTACTTTTTAGTGCAACGTTAATATAACTCTTACTCATTCTCTGTTCATTGTGTGGCCGCGGTAGCCAAGTGGTCTAGGCATCGGATCGTGGCTAGCGTGTCATGAGTTCGATCCTAGTGCCGCTGAAGACCCGCCGTGTAGGGAAGCGATGCACGTTAAATCAGTCGAAAGCTCAAAAGTCCTCCCGTTGGTGTGGTGTGGTAGTTAGGAGAGGGGGTGCCAGCTCAGGTGTCGTCCGCGTCACTTGACCATGGTTCAAAATTACGCGGACCGTCCCCCAAAGCCCTCGTGCAGCTAAACAGTGGGACGTTAATATTCACTCACTCACTCTGTTCATTGTAAAATATCATAAAGACATTAAGAAAATGATTCTTATCCTATAGAACTGATATTTATGTAATAAAAACACTTGGATATATATATATACACATTTTTTAAATTTATTATAACTTTTAAATTATATTATCTTAGAGTCTCTAAGATAATGGTAGTATGTTTACAATTCTTATTTTATTATTTCTATTCTTTTCATACTTTTGCTAAGTGCTATTTTTCAGCCATTGCTTTGTCTTGAATTTGTATTTGGGTCCAGAATCTGGCAATAACTTGTTAATTGTACTCGGATTTAGCGCGGGCTCTGCATTTTTGTACGCAATATTTAGGTAAGTTACCTTTTTCTCATAATGGATTTAGATTTCCTGTCCATTATTTCCTATTGGTTTTTGCTCAGTATTATTAACAAAAAGGGGGAAGGTTGGCTGGCCAAAAAACATGTTCAACCCCACTTTTATATAGAGAAATTTTTTTAAGGAAATTTTTTTTGTATACAAGATGGTCCTAAGTCAGCTATGTTGATAATACTGTAGCATCCATTCTTTTATATTTTTATATTTAATTCTGTTATTTCAATTTTTCATATCTCCTTTTAAATTCTGTTGTCTGGTTATCTTGCAATTGCAATTCTTTTAAGTATTAATCATGTTAATTCATCTCTCTCTTGTATATATATATATATATATATATATATATATTTATTAACAACCTGTCGAGAGAAGGAAGGGAAAAAAAACAAACCAGGAACAAAAATAGAAATTTCTTAATTTATAATGAAAAATGACAGTTTTTTAAATTTTTATCTTAAATTATCCTTTTCAATTAAGTCCATATATATATTTTTTCTTTCTACTTAAGTATTTTTTGAAAGGAAAATAAATTTTAGAAAATAGAAAGCATTTACTTTAAAAATGGATATTTATTTTTACAAAATCTGTTTCAGATATTCATTTTAAATATTTAATGCTATGCATCTGGAAAAGAAGCACCATTTTTCTATTTTGATTTTAGGAATGAAAATATTTTTTAGATGGAAATGTGTTTTTCTCCCCTTAGCATATGCGTGGTTAGATCTGTATTGAGTTCGACTGTGTAGTGAGCAGGGGTTTCGTAAGCAACTCAGACATTTTTTTTCTCCTTCTGCGAAGAATAAATTTCAGAATAAACATTTTTTAGCGAAGATAATTCATTCTAGAGAATTGAGTGTTTGCTTTTTTGTCAGAATTCTGTTTCGATTTATAGTGCTAATTTATATATATAAATATGTCTATAAAAGCAATATATTATACAAAGAATAATATAACAGACGAAGAAAAACGCATACCTTAAAACATCGTCTCACAAATTGTTCTTTGAAAAAAGTTTTCAAACTCATTCATTTATTTTATCATTTATTTCCCAATATAGATTTAAAAAAAAGGTATTTTTATTTAGTATCCGGATTTTTCAGTTGTAAATAATTTTAAATGTATAGTTTAAAAAAAAATTTGGATACAAATGTTGCCAAAATCCTCAGTACTTATATCCAAACATTGAGTTCAATTTTTCTAATTTTATTTAATAACCCTCGCCCAGAAGTTAACATTAACTAGTGTGTACAAAAAGTAATTTGCAAATTAGTGAGCATCCAGTAGATAATATACAGATTAACGATTATCTAGCAGATAATTTACAGATTAACGAGTGTCTATTAAGTAATGTGCAGATTAGCGAGCATCTAGTAGGTAATGGGCAGATTATAACGAGTGTCTAGCAGATATTGTGTAGCTTAATGAGTGTCTAACAGATAATGTGCAGCTTAACGAGCATTTATAAAGTAATGTGCAGATTAGAGAGCATCCAGTACATGCAGATTATATAATGATAGTCAAGTAGGTAATGTGCAAATTAACGAGCATCTAGTAGGTAATCTGCAGATTATAACGAGTGTCTAGCAGATAATGTGTAGCTTAACGAGTGTCTAGCAGATAATGTGCAGTTTAACGAGTATTTATAAAGTAATGTACAGATTAGCAAGCATCCAGTAGGTAACATGCAGATTATATAATGATAGTCAAGTAGGTAATGTGCAAATTAACGAGTATCTAGTAGGTAATGTGAAAATTAACGAGTATCTAGTAGGTAATGTGCAGATTATAACGAGTGTCTAGCAGATAATGTGTAGCTTAACGAGTGTCTAGCAGATAATGTGCAGCTTAACGAGTATTTATAAAGTAATATACAGATTAGCAAGCATCCAGTAGGTAACATGCAGATTATATAATGATAGTCAAGTAGGTAAAGTGCAAATTAACGAGCATCTAGTAGGTAATATGCAGATTATAACGAGTGTCTAGCAGATAATGTGCAGCTTAACGAATGTTTATAAAGTAATGTGCAGATAAGCGAGCATCCAGTAGGTAATATTCAGATTATATAATGATTGTCCAGCAGGTAATGTGCAAATTAACGAGTGTCTACTAATTTGCAGATTAACGAGCATCTAGTAGGTAATGTACAGATTAACGAGTGTCTAGTAGATAATGTGCAGATTAATAAGAATGTAATAGGTAATTCACAGATTAATAAGAATCTAATAGGTAATTCACATATTAATAAGAATCTAATAGGTAATTCACAGATTACCTAGGTAATTTGAAAAAGGAAACAGTTGTTCACCCTTTAACGGATCAACCTATTTAACGTACAGTTTTAATCTGCTGATTAACTGATTTCAGCACTTTAGTGGTAACATATATAGATTGTAGACTATAAAATAATAAGTGTGTAAAATAAATAATGTGAATGGAAGACAACTCAAATTTCTGTGTAAATAATTGTTATTATGATATTTTACTACCATCGCTACAGAAATATAGCCCAAGAATATCCTTTTTCTGAAAGGACTGAAAATAAGAAGAGATTTTAACTTTTTTTCTCAGTATTTTGCTTTTCTGTGATTTTTTCCCGATAAACTTCTGTATAAAAAGGAATTTAAAAATAAAATAAATTCGATGCACATTGTTTTTTTTTCACTGTTTTCTACTTCGATTTATATCTGCAAGTATATGTAAAATATTTATGCATGAGCAGGAGGATATAGATCTTTTGGATTTTGGGATATAAGGAGATGGAAAACAAATATATTGAATTCAAACTGAATATGAAAGAAGTAAATGGAAAACATTTCAAAATATTTCATATATTTCGACCTGAAACATATATTAATGAAGTTTTTTACTATGTTAAAAGCATTTTTCCACTTCTTTCTGTATCAATTTTCGTTGAGAACTAAAACTGATATTTATTCAAGATTTGCACTTGAGATTGAACTGAATGATTTTTAAAAGTTAGAAAGATAATTTGAATTGTGTGTAATACATTTTTTGAAAATCTGCTTAGGATCTGTTTAATATGCTCTATCGACTTTATAATATAACTTATATTATTTGTGTTGAGTACTTTTTAAGTTTAATATATATATATATATATTAAGATAGTTTTAGGCAGGGACATTGAATTCGCATGTATCTCTATAAGCAAAGTAAAATAAATTAATAAATTAGTTTTTTCCTTTAAAAATGAAGCAAATTAAAAAAAATACTGAAAACTGCGTGTGTGTGCTAGTTTGAAAAAAATTTATAACAAGTAATATATAAATAAAATTTTTTAAAGTCATTTCCTGCTTTCAATGGATAAATAGAAAGCATTTTATTAACGATTGGAAATTTGAACAAGCTATATATAGGGAGAGAGTGAACTAATAAAAGGAACTGAAAACAGAGCATGATTTGTCTGCATTGTTGTAACAATGCACATACGGTTTGGCTAGTTTGGCTGAAAAATTGGTTTTCGACGCCAACTTTTGTCATTGTTTTAACAGTTACTTTGTTAAAACAATGGAGACAAATCTAAGTTGGCGTCGAAAAATGCTAATTAATTTAATTAATTTAATTGAATTAATCAATTAATATTTGAAAAAAACTGTATTTACATCAAGTGTCATTCATCCATTGCAAGTTTAAAAAAATTTGTTTGAACTTGATTGGATGAATAGAAAGTACTTCATTAACGATTGAAAATTTGATTAAGATATATACATATAAATAAATATATATATGGAGTTAGCTAATAAATAGGAATTCAAAATGGAATAGCACTTAGATGGATATATTTCTCTTATGTGAAGGTTCTGACTGGCTAAATTCTGAGCTGTTACTTTGTAAAAGCGTATTGCCGCGTGGGTTAAGCCGCGGTGATATGCTGGTGCGATAATGTTCTGTTACAGGTTGTGCTGTGGAGTGCACCGGTATTTGCTCCTGATGAAGGCTGCGTTAAACGAGAGCTGGAAAAATGCTGGGGCGCAAATGCTGGCTGGAATTGGAGATACTGTTATCGTTAGATCATGTCTCTGCGTTGGTGTCGCTCTCTTTTTTGGGATTTCAGAGTCTCTTTAAAGGTGGAATACGTCCCGTCCACGAAAGTGACACGTGATGTGTAGTCACTTCTGTTTGGACGTATTCGGTGAAACCGTTCTTCTATTGGTCCAAAGTCCCCCTTCTCCCGGTGTACTTTGAACACGGCGGCTAGTGGGGGAACTCGTCGGCACCTTACGGTTGGCTAGATCAAGGAAGGTCAGAGGTTGACTTCCCTTAGGGCATCAGCGCCGGGGTGTCCACCCTGGGATACTTTCCCACGAGAAACTGCTTGACCATCAAGACGTCACTCGTTCCCGACGGGAAATGGGTCTCTGATGGACACCGCCGCATACTCCCCTTCCAGTATCATCGTGATGATACGAAATAATCAGGGAAGTGAACACGACGACCAGAACGAGTTTTCCGAAGGTTTGGCTTTGTCTCTGTATCACCCTTTTCTATGTGAAGAGTATCGTCCACATTATGCGTAAACGTAGGTTTCAGTCTATCAATTGAGATCGATGTAGGCTTGCCGTGAATGTTCACTTTGTAAAACTTTTCACTGCGTTTAATAACAAGGTACGAGCCGTCATAAGGTGCGAATAATTTCTTTTGATATTTAAGTATCACTTGAATCAGACTATACAAGTAAAATTGTTTTACATGTTAGAGAAAGTTATTTAAATGCAACTTTTTGGCAAAAAAGGAAGAAAGAATGACTTACTTTCAAAACATTCTCCTTTTATGAGCATGGTTCTAAAAAAAATATTTCGCTTTTATGTATACATCAGACACCTGAACAAAGCCTGAACTAGATTTTTTGAAATACATAACTTAAAAGTGGATTTATTCATGTTTTAATACATCATAGTAGAGAAATTTTAATAACAACAAAAAATACTCGGTTTCATCTGAAAATATATTGTGAATTGTTCAAAATCATTACTCAGGTTCCGGTGAGAAGTTGTGACGGGCTCTTACGCGTTTCACTAACCTTCTCATATATTCTTTAAATGTTTTATTCATTTTCAACCAATCTCCACCGGGAGCCAAAGCGTGATTTATGCAAATGAGATATTTTATATAAGTTCGGGTTTAGCGAGTTAGAGAGGAGAATGAAATGAAATGAGAAAGTTTTTTTCAAGTGTTAACGTAGACGTTGTGAGTAGAGTCTATTGTAGCGTTGTGGATAAAATTAGTACATAAAAGAACTGCAAAATAGCAGAGAAAGAAGTCACCTATTAAAGGAATCCAATCAAGATATTAAGGAAGCAGCTAGACGAACCTGCCATAACATAAGAAATCAGGTTAGTTTTATTTGTTCCAATTAAGTATAAGTGTGTAGCTGTAATTGTACGCGTCGTCTCTTCGTAGACTCATATAGGATTCCGTCATTCATGATTATTGAATCCTTCTCATTCTCCACTGTGTTTTATTGTTCTTAAAATTGAATAGTATTTGTGTAATCTCTTAATTAAGAAAAATCAATAAATATGATTGATTTGTTAAAATAAGTAGTGATTTATTATGAATTCAACACATCCAAATTCAGGTAATAACCGAAGGGGAGTTGATAATCTTAGAGGTAGCGAGAGACTACGACAAAGTTTTAGCTCTAAATAGGAAAAATGTTATTTTTAGAGAAGCATTTTTCAAAAAAGGAGAATGTTTTGAAAATATGTCATATTTTTATCTTCATTTTTAACAGGCTTTTACAAGTTTCACCTGTATATAACAGAATTTTTGAATTAAATTTTTACCCACTTTAAAAGGTCACATTGTAACGGATCTTTACGCGATCTTCACACTAATCCTCTTGGGGAATCTTTGGGCAAGCGTTCACGTTAATTCACAGCCATCCCTCTCAAGAAGAAACCCTGATATCGAGATTAGTTTGACTATATAAAGTCAAGGTTTTGTAATTGTGATACGGAAGGAGCGGAGAAACTGGTGCGGCGTTACGAAGGTTGATTTTCACAACTTGAGATAAGAACGGAGTTTGCCTCTTTACTAAAGTAGTAGAGTGGGAATTTTTAATCTAAAATAGATTAGGTTAAATTAAACTGATTACTTGCGCTTATTCACTTAAGGTTTATTGCTTTCTTTATAGCACTCCTAGGGCATCCTATTGTGGTTTAAATTGTGGTTGATTAGTGTGCTTGAATAGTAATAAAATAATTATTATGGAAGTTTATGGAGTGCTTGTTTCCTCCCACACCCTTAGGTAGAAAGGACGGTGAGGGTGCGACTTCAGGGTGAAGTCGCTCTTAAGATTAATTCGAAATTTCGCACACTTGTCAAGGACGATGGCAATACAATAATTTCATTATTTTTTCATTGTCCAGATCATAATCATCAGGAATAACAATTTCCAGATTTGGCGACTAATTCCATGAACTACTTTCAGATTTCACGACTAATTCCAAATTCCATTTCCAGATTTGGCGATTAAATGATTAAGTTACAGCCTTAAAAGCGAAAACGCGTGTCAGCAATTTCTTACCACAATATAAACAACTGTCTAGTTTTTCTGAAAGTGGAAATAAAGAAGACTCGTGCATATGAAAAAGTATAATTTGCTCTAACTCAGGGTTGGGCAAACTTTTTCGGTCGCGGGCCATAATTTTTTAAAAAAAAAATTTGGTTGGTCAAGGTAAGTTTTTCTAAAATTTTAAAAACAATTACAAGTATTACAGTTAAATATGTTAATGAGATTAATGAATTTATGATTTAATTTTAAAAGTTCCCTTTATTGAGGTTGGAAGTGAAATGAAATCATAGGATGCCAATAGTTTCTCCAGATTCTAAGAAATGACGATTTTAAGATTAATTCATAAATGAATAAATGATAGTTTAAAAAACTAAAAATACTTGCTACTATTGTAGATCGAATTAAAAAAATGAAAAATAAATTATAGTTTTAAGAAAATTAAAAAATCGGCTTTTATGGTTAATCGAACTAAAAAGTAAGAGAGTAATTCTTAATATAAGAATAAAATGATTTACGAAAAAAATTATGTCATCGTGATAAAAGCGTGGATGTACTACATTTTTACACAAACTCACATTTCGGAATAGAGCTAGTAAGAAATTATAACAATTGATATAGCTTTTACCCTAATTCCCTTAATTTTTTCGTTAATCATTTTATTCTTATGTTAAAAATTATTTTTTTTACTTTTTAGATTGATAGCGTGTTTTTAAGTTTTTTTTAAGCTATAATTTATTCAAAAAAATCTTTTTATCTTCATATAAAAAAACCTGTATTTAAAATAATTTTACCGGTAGTAATAATCTTAAATTAATTTCATACGTATATTGCAATTCAAGTGATATAAAGTATCAAAAATATTATTCATTAATACATATTTGCAAAATTCCAGTTTCTAATTTAGACAGTCACACGTACCCGTAATTATGAATGTATAACGCGTACCCGTAAATTTCGATCTTATTTTCTGTGTTAAAATTATACATTATACACCGGATTTTTTACGGCATACTAATCTACCAAAAAGATCTAGAAGGAATAAAGTGCATTAAATGAAACATTTCAAATGGTTTTCTTTTTAAATTTAACGTAATTTGTTTTTTCTTTCTGATGCTAATTATATTGATACTAATCCGCGATGATTTACGCAGGGAGACTCAAGAGTCATTAAAACAAAGCCTGAAAAATTTAAAATTTTTTTATTAGTAACAAAACAAACAGTTTAATTCCCAAACCTAAATATATTAGCCCAATCTTCAATCATGTTAACATCTTAAGGTATCCGACTACCCTAAAATTGTGTATTTTGCTAAAAATTGACAAATTTTTTTATGATTTTATTTTATACGCCATCTTATGAGCTTTATAAAAATTCCAAGTTTATCATTTTCCGCTCACAAGAACAAAAACTACAAGTATTTTAGTAAAAGCAGATGCCATTACTTTAAGCAAGATGTCATACTTTAAAAGGCGTTTTACTCGAAATGTGTTTTTTTGAAAATGCTCAAATTGCTCAAAACGTTTTGAAAATAATCAACTGAAATTTAATTTTTTCTGTAACTTTTGTAGAATAGTAGAAATGTTTTAACCTTCAGATGTACCAATCACTGTTTTATGACAAAATTTACAGTCTCTTATGTTAATATAATCACTGGTTTTTAAGCAATTTCAAATAATATCTAAGATAAAGTCTCTAGTTTTTATAAAAAATAAAATATCCCTTATTCTGAAAGTCATTTCAAAATTGAATAACATAGCAACGCATTAGAATGAAGAAATTGAAAATTTGTTCAAAATCTTTGGTACCGAATGGGCCGCGTGTATGCTATTTTTTGTAAATTTTTCCCTATTTTTTCCCATTTTTTTTAGTAATAATAATTCTTTTTTCTCTTCTTAATTTTAGCATACTTTTCTTAAAATAGACTAAACAAAAAAAAAATCCCCATATTTCCAGTTTTTAAAAAGAAAGTTGTCGCAACCAGACGGATACCTTAAGAAACAGTCACACACACACACACACACACACACACACACACACACACACACACACACCACACACACACACACACACACACACACACACACACACACACACACACACACACACACACACCACACACACACACACACACACACACACACACACACACACACACACACACACACACACACACACACACACACAACACACACACACACACACACACACACACACACACACACACACACACACACACACACACACACACACACACACACACACACACACACACACACACACACACACACACACACACACACAATCTCTTGAATAAGCAGATCACATGCATTTATATATTAAAGTTAAGACTGATGCCAAAGGAAAAAAGAGCTTGATACAAAGCTTTATGCAAATTAAATGCAGCACGTTCGAAATTAAATGCAGCGGTGTGATTAAACAGCACGATGATCTGCTTATATTTCGCCCAGCGGAAATTCCAGGTGAGATAGAAAATTGAGGTAAAAGCTGGTTGAAGGCTTATTTCCAACATTTTCAGATACAAAGACTCAACGAAATGTAAAAAAACAAAAACAAAAAAAACGATGAATTATATATAATCCCTGCGAATTCATAACAAAATAATCTGAAATACTGGAAGTACTCTATTCCACAGAAAACCGATGCACATAAATTTTTCAATCCGAAAATATTTCTATCAAAACTTTTTTTATATTAGCCTACTTCGAAGATTGAAATATCTTGCAGAAATAAATTTCATTCAAGTTTCAGATTTTAGATCACAAGCTTTGTTGAGAAATTTCCTATGGAAATATTTTATTTAATTCCTAAAGTGTTTTTGAAAAGCCCGTTCAGAAACCATTCGTTTTTCTCAATTCGCGTTCTCTGTACGATTATTCATTTCAAAACAGAAAATGTTTTACCGAATTGCATTCAATATTTACACACAAAGATATGAATTTCTCTGAGAGTTTTCCCCAGAAGATTTACACGAATGTGTAAAGTGGTTTTCCTACAGGAATTCGTTTTGGATCCTTCGCATATTTTACACACATGTACGAAAGGAAATGATATGTAAAAATTCTCTATATATTCGATATTATAAGAATCGTCTTTCTGTGCATTTTGGGTAAAAAAAAAATCTCATTCTTTTGGAATATTTTCAAAATTGAGTTGACATAAATAAGATAAAAACGAAATATATTTTCAATTTGGTTAGCTGAAATATTCAATAAGTGTATTATATAAATGAAAAAAAACCCAGTTTTTAAGTTTTATAGAATATTAAATTATACATGTTTACTGTAAAAGTTCGAAAGTCGTTAGTGTGAAGATTAACCAGCTAATCTGCAGATTAGCTGATTTGTTCCGTTAAAGTGCGGAGTCAAGGGTTTTCCGCCTTTTAACTAGGTTATATTCTTTCGGTATCGTTAGAGTTCAAAAATTTGTTTCTCTCCTTTCTTTTCTGTTAGTTTTGATTGAAAACGATGACCCATGTCAAACTAATTTATACTAAACATTCAGAAACAGAGTGGCAGAGACAGTAAACATTCGATTAAAAACTCCTTAAGTTGATTTATAATTAACTAGCTGTTACCCTCCCGCTTCGCTGGGTATTTCATGATGTTTCATAAATATATCTGTTTATATATATAAAATATTGATATCTAAGCCCTAGCATTAAGAATTCGATTGAATTGAAAAATATACTTATACCTGCAACTGTCACCTGTTGATAAAAAAAAGGGCAGAACTCATCTAATTTGTATTTTCTAAAAATCTCTAAAATTGAAGCATAGAATGATGTTTGCTCTTTCGTAACTCAAAAACCAAGTGGATTCCCGCAAAACCAATTTTCGGTGGATCTCTACTCCGTAAATTGAACATGCAAGCCAAATTTCAAGTCTAAATCTAACAGAAAAAAGCAAAAGTTTTACTATAAATATCCCCGTAATCCCGTTGAGAGCCGTTATCCAAAATTACTGCTCTTAGCGGATTTCAAATCAACAAAAGAAAAATGCAAACCAAATTTCATTACTATAGTCCTTGTAGCTCGAAAAAAGTAATTTTTTTGTCAATACGTCCCAGTAACCCCCTGCAACCCCCAGAACTTGATTTGCTTAAAATTTATTCTTAGTGGATCCCTATTCAACAAAAGAAACATGCTTAACAAATTTCAAGTATTTGTGTCTAACAATTAAAAACAGGAATTTTTTTCTGTAACTTCTCTTGACCCCTAGCAAACATCTTTGGGGGTCAATTTTCATTTTACTCTTTGTTAGAGGAACTCTATTTCATGAAAGGAACATGCCTACCAATTTTCAAGCAGGATGATCAAATAGTTTAAAAATGGAAATATTTGTCGATTACACCTCTTAATCTCCCGAAATTAAACTTGGTAGTTGAAATTCGCGAAACCCATTTTGTAGCGGTTCCCTACTTTACGAAAGGAATCTGCTTATCAAATTTCAAAACTGTACGTCTAACAGTTTAAAAATGGGGATAATTGTCTATAACGCCACTTCTGGGTCTGTTTTCATAAAACCCATTTTGTAGGGGAATTGCACTCTATGAAAGGAATCTGCTTAGCAAAATTTGAAGACTGTGCGTCCAATTAATTAAAAATGCAAAAAAATTATCAATAACGCCCCTTGAACCCCCGCAACACCACCTAGGGGTCGATTTTCACAAAACACATTTTGCAGTGTATTTCTATCCTATGAGAGGAATCTGCTAACCAAATTTCAAGACTGTGAGTCTAATAGTTTAAAAAAAGAAATAATTATTTATATCTGCCCTTAACCCCCCGCAACACCCCTTGTGGATCAATTTTCTCCAAACCCGTTTTGTAGAGGATATTTACTCCATGAAAGAAATATTCCTTCCAATTTTCAAGCAGGTAGGTCAAATAGTTTAAAAACGAAAAATTATCTCTTACGCCACTTATTCCCCTGCAACGCAACTTAGAGGTCTGTTTTCACAAAACCTTCTTATAGCTGATCTCTACTCTATGAAAGAAATATCTTTATCAAATATAAAGACTGTGCGTCTAATAGTTTAAAAATGGAAATAATTACCTATAACGCCCCTTAAGTCCCCTCAACGCCACTTGGAGGCAATTTTCACGAAACCCATTTTTAGCATATCTCTACCCTATGAGAGGAATCTGCTTACTAAGTTTCAAGACTGTACGTCTAATAACTTAAAAATAGGAGTTTATAACGCCCTTTATACCCCCCGCCCCCGCAACACCCTTTGGGGGTCAATTTTCTCAAAACCCATTTTGTAGCGGATATTTACTCCAGGAAAGAAACTTACCTACCAATTTTCAAGCAGGTAGGTGAAGTAGTTTAAAAACGGATATATTTATCTATTACGCCCCTTAATCCCCCGCAACGCCACTTAGAAGTCTGTTTTCACAAAACCCGTTTTGTAACTGATCATTATTCTACGAAAGGAATCTATGTATCAAATTTAAAGACAGTGCGTCAAATAGTTTAAAAATGGAAATAATTATCTATAACGCCCCCTAAGCCCCTGCATCGCCACTTGGGGGTCGATTTTCAGCAAACTCATTTTGTAGCGGATCTCTACTCTCTGAAAGGAATCCGCTTACCCAATTTCAAGATTGTACATCAAGTAGTTTAAACATGGAAACAATTATTATTAAAGCCCTTAACCCCCTGTAACGCCCCTTGCGTTTCGAATTTCGGAAAATCCTTTCTTAGCTGATGTCTACTCTATCAAAGGAACATGTCTACCAAATGTCAAGTCTGTAGGTTGAATAGTTCCAGAGATTTCGTGATTAGTCAGTCAGTCAGTGAGTGAGTCGCTTTTCTCCTTTATATATATAGATTTAATTACGATGACCAGTATCTCTTTTGAAAAATAACTAACTGTTAAAAGTTCCAATAGAACCTATTAGTTGTTGATATTGATACAGCAATGACAACCATGATAAAAGGAATTATAGTTCGCTAAATCCTTAGATTGCACTAATAAGTAAGCTTAATTTATCTTATACTTTGCAAATTCATGACTTTAATCGCTTCCTTTACAAATTTTTTTGAAAAAAATTGCAAAAAATCATCATATTTTTTGTTTTATTATTAAATAATGTAAACAAACAAAATATGGAAGTTTTATGTAGAATTTTTATTTTTTTACGCGTAGTTAGTTTTAATATTAGTTTACTATCCCGAGTTATCTCGGGCAAACAGAAAAAGTTAAATATTAGTCTTTGTATGATATTTTTTGAAACAAGGGATAACACAAAGTGATACCTGACGTTATGTACACTAGTATCTCTCTCTCTCTGGTGTCTTTTCTAACAGGCTTACCTCTTTACGGGATCTCTTTTACGGGAGCACATAGTAAAATGTCTCGTTGGATTAGACTTTTTTTCAGAAGAAAGAATAACATCTGGAAAAGCCCAGAGGTTAACCTGAGTGGTGAAAGACTAAGGCTGGGTCTTCCTGATGCGGCAAGATACTCGACACGTTGATTTTCTGAAATTGTTTTTTCAATCGGTTCTGTTCTAAATTGTTTAGGTGATCGTGAACTTCCTGATTTACAGTACAAAATGTGGGCTACATACAGAAGAATAACTTCAACTATTATCAATCTTTACCATAATCACTGTCTGAAAAATTAGCTAAATAATATGAAAGCTTGTCGCGAGATTTACCTGTGTAGATAAACAAGTAAATTAAAACGCTTAATCTGATTGATTTTAATTTTAAAAAATTTCGAACTAAGTAAATACGAGTACTTTAATTTCGCGACTAGCTTTTATATCATATAAATTATGTAATGACGCTATAAGTTGATAGTAAAAAAAGCTTTAAAGGAAAAGTTTATTTTATTCTTTTTAGTGTGTTTAAATAAAAGATTGTTTTTAAAATAGTTTTTTAACTTTTAATTTATTTGTCACTTGAACTACATTTAAAATTGTTTTCAGAATATTTTTCTATAAACACTATTTAAATGCAGTATTTTTTTTCTTTTTGGCAAAAAATGAAGAATAAATTTTTGTATTTTTAAAACATTTTCTTCTTATAGAAAATGCGTCAGTTATAATATTTCACCTATAGATATCTACGGTATTTTTACAGAACCTGAAATAGGATTTTTGAAAAACTAATAATATTTTCAGTGTTACTACCAAATAAAACAATAAAATCAGGTTTTTTTTTTGTTAAAATTGTTATCCCTCAATTTATTAAAATATGAATTAACCACTTTTAAATTATACATTTCAAAAATCCTAGCTCCCTGCTTTATACTGAAATTTGAGCTGTATTTAGCCAAGATATTATTATTATAGAAGCACTTTCCATAAAAGGAGGTTTTGAAAATACATTATTCTTTCTTCATTTTTTGCCAAAAGTTGCATTTAAATAATTTTTATATCTGTATTCTAATTTATCTAACACTAAATATCAATAAAAGTATTCATTACTACATATTTTAAAATTAAATTACAGTTTTAACAAACATACTTTAAACTTTTCAACGGTAAATCTTTTTTATTACTCCCAATAGCAGCTATAATAAAATAATATTAAGATAGATAGATAAAAATACTGCATGAAAAAAGTTTATTCTATTTGATTTTTAAACGCATTTTATTCTTTTTGAAACTCATTTAAATGGCAAAATTTGATCATAAGTATCACACTTAATGTTGAAAGCCAATTCAAGTCACTCTATGAAAAATGCTTCGAATTTGAAGAAAATGCAAATCTTTTCTGAAAGCCGCGTTCGAAAGTTTTGGAGGAATAATCAGAATTTCGAATGTATAATGTAAGACGTAAACATCTTAAGCGCTTAGATTTTCGTTTCACTGGGCATTAGTCAGGTCTCTAGACGATTTGGAACATATTTACATTTACACTTACGGAAACCTAACACCTGTTTTGAGATGTTTTGTAAGATTTATTTCTTTATTTTGGTAACGCGGAGCTTAAAAGCTCTCTAAGGTAAATGCATGTTTCGCTGACGAAAGGAAGTTTTTCTTGGCTTAAGAAAACATGAATTTGATTTATTCTTTTGTGTTCTGAGATTAAAAAAATGAGAACATTTGGATCCATTAAGTTTTTTAATGCATTAGCTGTAAAACTGTAATTTGATATGGAGCCACCGTATTAAATGTGTGTGAAGGTCTTAATTTTATTCATTCTTAAATGCAGTCAAATACGTTTAACTCGAAAACGCTTAAGGTGAAATATCGGTTAACGCGAAATTATACAACGGTCCCACATAACTAAACTGTATTCTCATGCATATCTTCCTCTTAACACGAAAAAAAAAATCGCTTAAGGTATCCAACTACCCTAAAATTGTGAATTTTGCCCAAAATTGACAAATTTTTAAAATTTTATTTTATAGGCTATTTTATTAGCTTTACAAAAATACCAAGTTTATTGTTTTCCATTCTCCAGAACAAAAACTATAAGCGTTTCAGTAAAAGCAGTTGACATTACTTTAAGCAAGGTGTCATACTTTAAAACGCGTTTTAATCGAAATATGTTTTTTTGCAAATGCTCAAACAGGGCCAGCGATTACTCGAAAAAGTTTTGAAAATAATCAACTGAACTTTATTGTGTATGTTCTGTATAATAGTAAAAGAGTTTTAACTTTCAGATTTATCAATCACTATTTTATTACAAAATTTATAGTCCCTTAGTTTAATATAATCACTGTTTTTTTAAGCAATTTCATATTATATCTAAGATAAAGGGCTCTAGTTTTTGTAAAAAAGAGAATATCTCTTTTCCTGAAGGTGGGGCCGCGATAGCCAAGTGGTCTAGGCATCGGATCGTGACTAACGTGTCATGAGTTCGATCCCAGTACCACTGAAGACCCGCCGTGTAGGGGAGGGATGTTCATTAAATCTGTCGAGAGCTCAAACGTCCTCCCGTTGTTGTGTGTGGTAGTTAGGAGAGGGGGTGCAAGCTCAGGTGCCGTCCGCGTCACTTGATAATGGTTCAAAATTACGCGGACCGTCCCCAAAAGCCCTCGTGTAGCTGAACAGTGGGACGTTAATATTCACTCACTCACTTATCCTGAATGTCGTTTCAAAAATGAATAACTTAGCAACGCATTACAATAAAATAAATTGAAAATTTGTTCATAAACTTTTGGTACAGAATGGGCCGCGTTTATGCTATTTTTTGATAAATTTTTACCTTATTCTGTCCCACATTTTTGTAAAAATAATTTCTTTTTCTCTTCTTAAAATTTTAGCATACTTTTCTTAAAATGTACTAAAAAAATCTAAAAATAATAAAAAAAAAATCCCCTTATTTCCATTTAAAAAAAATGTCGCAAATAGTCGGGTACCTTAACACATTCCCTTCCAGGAATGAACAAAATATGGAACACCAGGCACTTGATGAAAAGTTTGAGTAAGTTTAGCTATTATTGGACTGTTTTACTGTATTATCGGAAGAATTCGTTGAAGAAAATGATGATAATGTGTGTACAGCCCCAATTAGGGCAAACAAAGGCATTTTGGAGTTTGTTCATATCTTAAAAATATCATTGATGCAGATTCCGACGAAGAAAAGGAAATGAATAATGCAGCTCCTGTTCAAACTTCATACGAAATGAGGAACTTCATGTGTGCGCAGTTATTTAGACGCACATTCTTTGTCACTAGGGGTGAAATGAATAACAAAATGGACGGCATAGAACAATTTGTTGATAGTTTGATGCTGAAAAGGACAATGCAAAGAGCAATTTCAGATTTTTTTCCAAAAACTCAATAAATGTTTTGTTTTTCAAAAAACTTGAAAGTGTTGTATTAAATTTCATTAAGTTCATGCGAATGTGTTTGTTTCATTGATTTTTATTAAATGCATGCATATATACACATCTATGCAAATAAAATGAACTCTAATAAACTTAATTTTGTTGAATATATGCTGTTTTGCAATTCCTTTAACACGAAAAAGTATTTTAGTCCCCTCAGTTTCGTGTTAAACGATTTTCTCTGTAATTTGTTTTTAATTAGCTCTTAATAGGAATAGTATAGTTTTGAGAATTTTACTACAGAATTGTGCGGGATTATAACGAAAACATTGTATTTGAATTAAGAATTGATATTTTTGAAGTTTTCTGTTATTATTTGTTCTTGATAATAAATTATAGTTAAAAGGGTTTTTTTTTTAGTTTTTTTTTATCTTTAATGGAACTAAGTTGCAGCTTAATCTTTTAGTTGCCAAATCTGGAAATGGGATCTGAAATGAGTCACCAGATACGGGATGGGATCTGAAATTAGGAAATCTTTAATCCTGATGATCCTGATCAGGACAATGGAATAAAATTATTAAATTATTGTATTGTCTTCGGTCCTCGTCAAGTGAGTAAAAATTGAGTTCAAAGATTCCGTTCAAGTGAGTTCAAGTGAAGTTTATAAAAGGGTGTTAAAGATAAAAATGCTTTTACACATGGAGCATTTTTTATCAAACAGAATAAAACGTATACTCTTTACCTATAAATGTACCTCCGTGGAACTTAAGTGGCCACGGCAGTCTAGTGTTCATGGCCAGCGTGTCATGAGTTCGAGCCCTTGTGCCACTGAAGACCTGCTATGTGGAGGGACTGATGTACGTTGAATTTGTGGTGGCTCAATGCCCTCCTGTTGGCGTGGTGTGTTAGTTTAGAGAGCCTGATACCATCTTAGGTTTCTTCCTCGTCACTTGACCGAAGTTAAAAATTACGAGGTCCGTCACCAATAGTAATTGTGTAGCTTTATAGTGGAAGTTAATAAACACTCACTCCATCAACTTCTTGTGGATTTGATTCGAATTCATATAACTTATTGACTGAACCGTCAATTATTAATCTTATATATTAATTAATTAATCAATCGACGAGTCGCTCTCGTCTAGCTTTCAATTACTTTACGTTAATCACTTACTTCCATCATCTAACTCCTAATTTCTCTCTCTCTCGGACCTAAAAGTAAATGCTTAAATATAAGCCCTGATTTACATAGATCGCATCTTCTTCGGGAGAAAGTTTTCAATTGAAAAATATTTAAAGTAATAGATTTTCCCCAAGAGAATTAGTAAGAGGCACGCGAATAGACCCGTTACATCGGTAATAAATGATTTTGGTAGATTTGATGATGGGTAAATAAAATCTGCAACAAAAAGTAAAGGTAAAAAGATACATAGAAAAAAATTGATAGTAAATATGTATATATTTTAAGCTGTTTAATTTCTTGTGTAAATATGTACAGATACACGTATATGGGGGGGGGGGACTTTTCCAGAGACTTCTAATTTTTCAAGGTGTTGCTGTCCACCCAAGTGACATAGGTGTGGGGAGCTAAAAAAAAAGGTCTACAATATTTATTATAAATTAATTATATATGAATACGGAATATGTAATTACCTCCATAAATACAATAACGTAAGCTTACACTTTTAAGATCGCGTTTACAGCAAAATACAAGATAGAAACATAATAATAACATCTACAAATGTAATAATATCAAATGATGCATTTGTTTCGAAACAATAAAAAAATGCATTAAAAAATAAAACATTTTTAGCTAAAGTTTTTTTTAGTGCTCAAAGTGCAATTTCCAATAGAAAACTATTCAGTTCTGCAAAGCATTGTACTAACGAGTAAAATTACAAACACATGTTTATTTAATGCATGCTTTTTTTTCTCAGGAAAGTTACAATTTTTTGCAATTTTTTTTTCGATACTTAATATAACAAGGTTTTTAAGCATTCTGTACACATGCATGACTGAAGGTAACTCTTTATTAATTTTAATGTGCTTAAAGAGCACTTGCTATAGTGACTGCAACTTAGAGAAAAGTATTAAAACAGTTAATACATGTAGAAATAACTCATTATAATCATTTAGTTAATTATTAGCCCTGATTATGTACTTTATATGTAGTTAAATAACTCATAATAATGGATAATCACATTACAATGAATATATCCTGAAAATTATATGTTAATATGAATCATTGTTTTAAATGAAAATTGAAATAGTATTTTCTTTTATTACTTTAGACAATCATTTCTAAAAAAACTTCAAACGTTTTTAAAGAATAATTACTAAGTAAATCAGACAGTCAAAGATGGAGAATGTTATTTTATTAGAAACATTTCAAATATCTTTAAATGCTCCATAATATTGTAAAACACATACATATATATAAAGTATTTATATGCAATACATTGTAAAAATAAAATTCATTTTCATTCAGTAACTGTTCCACAGTAAAATAAAATATTCATTCGAATTTTAAGTGTAGGTAGGCAAACTTGATGTAAATATAGTGTTAAAAAAAATTCGTTTTCATGACAGGATAAATACCATATCAACTCTAATATTTTATGTACAAAAAAAAGGGGGGGGCGATGGAAAAAAATACACTTTCACCAAAAAATAATTATCTACATTTATCTAAAACTTTCATATTACCGAAAATCTATATACACAGGCTTCAAGAAACAAACGTTTTTGCAAGTTTAAAATGTGTACTTCAAAAAAAAAAAAAGATAACAACAAATCACATCAAATTAAATTTGATCATTTCTAAAAATTGTTGCCTTTTGCGATGGTATCATTCCCCTTAAGAATATTTTATTTTAATTTAAAGAAAGAAATGACATCAATTTTTAACAGTAAATAATAATTATTAATAATTTAGAAATCAATAATTTGTAAAATGTAAAAATCAAAGAAAAATTTATTTAATTTTTGTAAAAATTCCTTTCACAAATTATCATCAAATTGTTTTACTTCAGAATAAATATTTTCTCTTGTCTTTGAATTATGAATTAAAATTATAAACAGACATTTTTTTATATTATATACACTTAACTGACTCTATTTGATAATAATAGTGAGTTCTTTTTAATGAAACGATACAATTGTTATTCGATAGTCAAACAGTTTCAAGTTTTTTAAAAGAAGTTGTATTGATCCTATATACTGTACGCCATTCTTGCGCAAACTACTAAATTAATTAAGAATTAAAATATCTATTAGCTGTGTACCAAGTGCTAGGATCCAACCTAAATAAATATACCAGCTAACACTATTTGAAGCAGACGAATACCTAATTAGATAAATAAATCAGAATAAAGCAAAAATTATATCAAAGAGTTGTTGAGAGTTTTTCCTAACAAATATATACACTAGAATAATGCATAAAATACAATGATATCATATATTTTAATTAGATAAATTAAAGCTAAAGAATGTCAATAACTTGCGTATTGGATTCTACCATGGTATTGAAAAGCACGTGCAATTGTTGCCCAATTTGTCACGTGATTACTGGCTTGGTTCCAGTCAGTCGCGAATTTCCCCCATTGCTGAATCAATATTCTAGACTATCTTAATAAATTCGAAAATTTCATTTTCTATTTTGCAAAAAACTAGGAGGAAAATGTGTTCGCATTCTTTTTCGAATCATGCAATTCATATGAAAGACCACAAAAAAAATTTAGAAGGTAGCACCAAATTTTCTTTGAAGATTCTTATTCGATTCCTATTTAGTATTTTTTAAAAAAGAATTCAGAAAAATTCTTCTAAAATGCTAGAAAATAAACTCATATTTCTTTTAAGGAGAACTAATATAGAATGGAGGAAAGATAGAAAACACAGTGCAAATTGAATTTACCGAGTTGAAATGCTTTAGTTGGTCTTAAAAATATGTACAAAATGAAATTGAAAAAAAAAATAATTAAAAACTAGGAGAGCTTTCAAAAAGGTAGCATTTATTTTTGTTTCCCCCTTCACACTGTAACAACTTCAAAACTAGAAAACATTACTTCTTTAATTTTTTACACAAATTTTTTTGTACTTTCTGTCTAGTATCTTAAAATAGAAACGCATTAAGTTCTAAAGTAGTTTCTTTTTTTTACTGAAATAGATTCACCTCTGGATTTTTTGAGGATTAAATTTAGGCATCAGTTTTTATATACGTTCGCTTTTTTTTTATTTTATAAAATTCGATTGGGGGTTATGGATTGGTATTTTTACCTTTGTAGACCTGTTGATTTTCCGAGAGCTGGTATCCTATTCAGTGCAGCACCATACAGGTATATACCAATTACCATAATATACTTTTGACGCCTGATCTCCCTGGAAGGCACTTGAGTTCTGACGATGCGAAATTGTACTGTTAATTTAATTTTACAGAGAGAACCCGATCCAAATAGACATTCAAGGGGTCATTAACAGACCGCAAAATCATACAACATGGACGCTGTTGATGGACGCTGCAGCATGAAAATCCGCTGACTTGGGCCGGGGTAGATCTCGCAATCTTATCTGTACAAGACTAATCAAAAATGGAAATTTTTATCTCTTGTTCCTTCTAGAAATCTTTATACAGTAGAAAAGGGACTCACTCACTTATCTCCAGAACTATTAAACCTACAGACTTGAAATTTAGTAAACATGTTTCTTTTTTAAGAAGAGATACGCTAAAAACTTGTAAAAAATCAACTGCTAAATTGGGTTGCTTAACCTTCTCAGATACGAGGCAAAAATAAAAGCTTGTTATTTTGTAGGAGGTACTTAAATAGTAGTTTTGATCTCTTTGATGTAGAAAAGTGCAATAATTTTTTTTAAAAATTTATAGAAACTAAGGGGGGATGTATCAATGTGATACATCAGAAACAAGACACTACAATCAGAATTTTTTAAGTATTAAGCAAGATTGAAGTAATTAATTTAATCTTAGTCTTTAATCACACAATACATACAATTCATACATTCAACATAGAAATTAAGTTTTATTGGCGTTTTAGGTACATATTAGTAGTATTATTACAAAAACATTATTTTTTTATTTTCGTGAAATGCCTTGAAACCATTTCTAGTAGTTGTAAAGCATATAAAAACCTTGCAGTCTGCTCATTGTACAGTTTAGGCCAAGCACTCCTCATACCTGCACTTACTGATGAGTCCTATCCCCAACCATTTCAGGCATGTGCCTATCTTCTTTGTTATGAGCTGTCTGTTGTGGAATGCAAGTCGCGTAACTCTGCGTTTTGGAAGGGGCTCATCATTCACACACCTCAACTAAAGTTTTTAACTCAAGAAATAATTCTATCAATCTTTTCAAATCCCCTCAAAATTTAGCTAAAAATTACAACAAAATTGACTAAAAAAGTATGTTTATAAGTGATTGGGTCCTATTGTATCACAAGTGATACAAACTTCACAAGTCATTATACTTTAATATTTCACGAAAATATTCTTTTTTTGCTGTCAACGAGTTAAAAGTACATATACAAAGAAAAAGCATACTTTAAAAATAGTTTAATATAGGTATATAAATAAGAAGAAAAAAATACTTCAACGAAGTGCACTCATCTTGTTTTGATTCAGAGACGCTACTAGAAATAGCTAACATAGACAGATACTGCTATTTGTTGATTAATGAGAAAATTATACGAGGTATTTCCCTTTGTATTATAAGTGATACAATTGGTCTCAAAATTGTTTTTGCTGTTCAGTCTTCACAAAAAATTATGAAACTTTTGTATCACATGTGATACAAGTAAACCGAGGAGGTTAAGGTTACGGGGAAATTGTAGATACAAAGAAAATACATGATTGAACTTTTAGACCTGCAGGTTTGAAATTTGGCAGACATGCTTTTCTGTTGAGTAGAATATCGCTAAAAAGAAGTTCCATGGAAATGGACTTCAAAAGGGGCTGTAAGAGGTCAATAGGTAAAAATTACTATTTTTGAAAAGTTAGAACCTCATATTTGAAATTTGGTAAGCATGTTTCTTTTGTTGAATAAAAATCCTCTAAGAACGGATCTTGCAGAAATCGACTTCTTTCGGTCGGTAGTGGGGTGTTACTAGCGTCTGTACATAAAAGAATTGCAGTTTTTGAGTTACTAGACCTACAATAATGAAATTTGGTATGCGTGTATCTTTCGTTGAGCTAACATCTGCTAAGAACGGATCTTACGAAAAACGACACTCAATTGGATTTACGGGACAATACTCCCGTTTTAGAAATTCATGTTCCACCCTTTTTAAACCAAGATGCAAGGGCTTTTTTGATGTTTTCAAGTACAGTCGAAAGCTAAATTCTAGAATTGGATACCAATGAATGAAAAATAATGTGAAGTCAGACAACTTTACGATATCCCCAACGAAGTGAGTCGTTAATGGCTAGTATTCATGTTAGAAAAAGTTCTTTTTCACAATGTGTTTTTAAGGCATTGCAATTACGAGTATCATAGTGGTCTATTTCTCCATGTTTGTGAAATCTAAGTATTAATAAATGACAGGATATATAATAGTTCAGAAAATGCAATAATGACTTTCGGATTTACGATTGCATCTCACTTTTGATTAAAGGGAAAAGTTTGATTATTGATTAGGCTTGCGTTTCTTTCTTCTGTTCGCAGGTATTGATTAATTACTGTAATATTTTAAAACAAAAACGAAAACTAACGAAACGGCTCGTAATATTTGTGTGTGTTCTACACACGAATAATAATATTTTTCATATTTCAGTCAATAAACGTTTGTATACATGAAGTTTAATCAAATTACAGTACATTTGCTTACACTTTTTTTAGAGAGGAAACTCATTATAATAGTAATTCTCTATATTATTTATATATATGCCGAAATCTGAATGTTATGCTCATCTTTTCTTTATTTTTAGAGGAATCATTTTTATATCCGCTGCTTAGAATGCGCACCGTAAATTGTGATCTTAATTTTTGTGATAAAAGCTGAATATACCATGCAAAATCGTTTAAGGTGAAACTTAGGGGGACCGAAATATTTTTTCGTGATAAAAAGTATAACAAATATTCAGCAAATATTCAATAAAGAAAACAAATATTCAACAAAATTAAGTCTATTAAATTACATTTTACTTATATAGATTTGTATGTATGCATACATATAATAAAAATTAATGAACAAAAAACAAGAACAAGAACTTAATGAAATTTAATACAAAATTTTCAAATTTTGGGGAAAAAACATTTATTGAGTTTTCGGAAAATAATCGGATATTTTTCTTTGCATTGTCTTTTTTACGATCAAATTGTCAAACTGTCATCAATCTTTGTATTGTCTTTCTTCGCATCAAATTGTTCGATGTCGCCCCTTTTGGAATTCATTCCACCATTGGAATGAACGTTTAAACAACTGCGCATACTTTTAATGATGTTCTTCATTTAGGAAGACTTGGGACTAGGAGCTGCATTTTCCCTCTCATTTTCGTCTTCGGAATCTGCCTGAACGATATTTCTTGAGCTTTGAACAAACTCCAAAATGTCTTTGTCTGCTATAATTGGTATTGTACGCATATTATCCACATCTACTACAATGAATTCTTCCCATGATACAACAGAGCAGAGTAATGATACAGAAATTTTATTAAGTGTCGGCTCTGTTTTAATAACCTTATTTTTCATCTTTTCGTGTAAAGTGATTTTCATTTCGCGTTAAGATAAAAAATGCAAGAAAATACATAGTAGTTTGTCGGGACCATTGCATTATTTCGTGTTAACCGTTATTTCGTCTTAAGAGTTGTCGCTTTAACTGTATTTTATTGTATTTTTAAAATATAAAGTTCTTTTTTACTTAATCAAATCATATTTCAGTTTAAGTTTTGATGAGGCGAATTTTCTTCGCTTATGTAATTATATTTTGCTTGTTCTAATATTAAGAAAAATTGGTGGACATTTTGATAAATATTAAAAGTGAACTATAGTTTCCTACTAAACCTGTAAAAGCTCCTTAATATTAAATTTATTAAAATAATAAGCGCAATTATTAAAAAAATAAAGGAATTGTAATAGAATACAAATCTTATGGTAGATATTTCTCTTCACTCTACACACACACACAAACGCACTACTTATTAAATCTTTTCAAAAACTGTTTTGATCAAGGAAATGAGAAAAAAACTAGAACTGTCAATTAAAAATGTGAGCTCTTTTTTGTAAAATTTAACTCTATTAGAAGTTAATTTTTTTTCCTTGAAAATTCTTTTTTGTCGGGACATATGATTCTGACAATTTAGTACCTTTTTAAATGTTTTTGTACGTATAAAAAAAAAGGAGAAAAAAAACTCGAAAAAAGGGGGAAAACACTGGGGGGATGTTAAGAAAATTCTTTTCAAACATTCTTCAAATGAAATGTTTTTTCACTACGACCTTTTTTATTCGTTTTATACAACTAAGCGAAACAGTTTGCCTGCTGTGAAAGGTTTTAAGCAAAATTCCCCTCTCACCACCTCTGAATCAGCTGTAGATAAATGTGAAACATGTCGCGTAATTATTGAGAAATGCTGGAGTTAAAATCAAAACACATTAACCTTTTCTTTTTTCTTCGGAGCAAAACATCAAAGCGACTGGAATAAGGTTACTTTGAAAATAATTTATTTCTCAGTTTGTAAAGAAAAAATGGTGCTTTTCCGATTCGACGGCACTCCGTCGAATGAGATTTCTTTTTTACTATACTATATTATTATTATTATTATTAAATTTAATTAATTAATAAATAGTAACAAAAATAGTCTAACGCCATATATAGAATGGAAAATTGCAAGGAAAATCTCTTTCTACTTTGTCACTTAATATTGTGATTCTGTCATATGTATATACATGTTTATATAAATTGCAAATATTTAATAAAATGGAACTAACATAAACTTTTTCTTTGTTGATCTAAGTAGGAATTGACCTAATTTTTTTCTTATTACTTGTTTCGATTTCAAAACACAACACATTTGTTTTAAGCATAGTAATGCAAAAAGGGCACCATTTTTAACCGCCAAGGAGCTATATTATTAAAAAATACGATACTTTTCAGTTTCGCCGGCGCAGGCGACAAATTCTCCAAAAATGATACAACCGACGCCAAACGGAATATTCCAGCTGGTAACATTTACCCCACCGCATCTTCAAAACAAGTCGTGTTCCTTTCTTATCAGTAACATCCTTTTCATAATACATAAAAAAAGAACGAAAAACCGATGAGAACTAATATTTATTTGTAATTTTTATGTGTATATTGTGTGTTTGTCGCCAACACGCCAATTTGGCGATATTAACGCCGACGAAACGGAAAAGTACCGAAAAAATAAGTATTTACTTTATATTGTTAAAATTAAAACTATGTCTCTTTCCAAGAAATGTTATCAAATATTAAGAAGCTATGGTCTTGGCCCCCAATCGTATCATCACTTCAAATGACCACTTTGACCTTTAATGAGTGAATGGCCGCGAGTGAGTGAGAATTATATTAACGTAGCATTTTAAAGAAACACGACCGCTATTCGTGATGGACCTCGTAATTTTGAACCTTGGTCAAGTAACGAGGATAATACCTGAACTGGCACTTCCCTTTTCTAACTACCCCACCATTACAACAAGAGGACATTGAGCCTCGAAAGAATTTAATTTGAATCCGTTCCTCTACACGGTGGGTGAGTGATTGGTCGTGGTAGCCTAGTGGTTATGGTCAAGAAGTGTCCGGTGTTGTCGAGGGTTAAAGTCTTGAGGATACTGAAGACCTGTCTTATAGGCGGGCTGATGCACGTTAAATTTGTTGATATTCAAAGTTCTCTTGTTAGTGTGCTGTGAAAGTTTGTGGAGGACGTTGCAGCTGAGAGTTCGCCCTTGTTACTTGACTCCAAAAATGATGCCAATGTGGCTGTATCTGTAATTCTTTGAATAATTAATTTTAATCAATTAGTTTTTATTAATTATAATTAAATTACTGTATAGTCATCCAAAATAAGCGTGTATGTAAAATTTCAGTTCAATTGAGCGCTTTAAATTGTATTTTATTAACGATTGAAAATTTGAACAAGATATATATATATAGGGAGATTGGGAACTATTAATAGTAGGAATTGAAAAATATAATGAGTGTTGGAATGCGCTGAGAAAGTGGGTTCGACAGTTCAATGATGGGTGCCCCATCATTCATGACGATGAATGGTTTTGTAGAAAAAGTAAACGAGAAAATTCGTGAAAACAAATGGTTCGCAATAAGATTGCTTTGTGATGAGTTTCCACCATGTTTAGCAATGGTTCTCGTCATTGGCTACATTTTTCTTTGAAGAGGGTACCGACAAATTGGTTTCCCGATATGAAAAATGTCTGAACAATACTGGTAACTGTGTAGAAAAATAGTTTCAGGCATGCTTTTCCATGAAAAAAAAAGTTTTGTACTTCAAAAAATATTTTTTTAAACGAGTTTTTCCAAAACGGTACTTAGTTCCCTAACATCCCTATAGTACACTAAATACAGTTTTAATAATACACGAAAGTTTTCGTACTTAATTATTCTTTGACAATTGAGCTATAATCTAGCTGCTGATTAAAGTGACTAGGTAGATAAAAAAAAAAAGAAGTGGGGAATTTCTCGTTGCGGTTAACAGTTTCATTAGTAATTTTAATGAAGAAAAAATAATTTGGTTACTGTATCTTTTAATGTTTTCAAAATAATACTTTAAAAAATAAAATTGTTCATGTTTTTGCAAGCTATATGATGAATAAAAATATTAACGTTCGAAATTTTCGAACAAAATATCAAAACCAAAGCTAACTTTATTATTGCACAGTTCTAAAATAATATCTTAATTAGAAAATTAAAAAAAAAAAAAAACCTAACTGCACGGTCCGGCATTGCACGGGTTTTTTACAAGTGCATAACCTTTTGCCAATGTAAATTTCCTCTTTCCCTTTCTATGTCATTACAAAATTTCGAATTAATTTGCCATTTTAAAGTGGGTAAAAATCGAGTTCAAAGATTCCGTTGCATACAGGTGAAACTAATAAAAGTGTCTTAATAAAGCTTAGTGATAGAAATTAGTTTCAAGCGCTACATTTGAATAAAATGCTTAAAAAATGTAAATAGAGAAATAATTAATTTTTATAACTTTTATCTCAATTAAAGTTGAGGCTAACATTTTCATCCATGCTTGTTCCATTTCATATAATCATTGAAATAATTTTTAAATCTTGAGAAAATTTTCTTTACTCTTAGAACTGTGTGTATTTTTTAAAATTTGTTCATAGTCTTGTAAGAAGCAAATGAAAATATAATTCAAAGTAATATTAGAAAGTTTTTGTTTCTAATAAACAACATGGCGTTCGTTTGTCTGGGAGTATTAAATCAAGAGACCTTATGAAAAAGAATATCTGAGTGTTTAAATGTTTCTAGAGAGAGAGTGCTATTGTTTCCAATTTTTTTACTGCATTTTTACATTACTATAAAACAATCTCGATTATTTCTAAATACGTAACACATTTCACAGCTGTCTGAAATAAAGCAAAAATTCATTCATTAAGCGTAGTGTCATATATAATGATGTCTTAAATGATTCATTCAATTTATACCCAAAAGGCAATACACAATTATAACTTTCTATGCTTTTATGAAAAGGGTGTGGTATTCTAGTAAACACAGCTATGTCGAAACTCAGAACTTATTCAGAGACACGAATAGTCGACTTGCATATATTTGCAGACGATTTGCACTCGCCTGGTGGTCGCAGTTAAATAGTATCTAATGGCACGCGATAATTATTTTTCCTTCTACGTTTTCATCACGTTTCATGCAGACGATTATTGTATGCCTCCTACCCACTGCTCCTGAATTTTATGCGCTTCTGTTGAAAGATTTGACGACATGTTTTTGTTGTCCTTGTGGATTAAGGAAGAAAGCTTTCCGCGTAACTTCTTGTAATATATATTTTTGGTATACTTTCGTGCTATACTGTTGGTCTATTTCGTCCAATCAAAAGATGTCACCAAATTCTGACCTCGTTATTATTACTTATGCTTTTGATCTGAATTCTTTCATATCGAATCCAATTAATTGCGTACTAAGTGGATGAGTCAAAGTTTTAAGTTAAAAGTGTTTCTGATTTTTTGGTCTGGGAGTGCAAATATATTATCTGCATAAATAAAGTCCTTGTATTTTTGTGGATATTTTATTATAATACCAGGCGTCCCAAAAGTAATCGACGATTTGAAAAACCAATTAAAAAGAACGGAGGCTGATTGAAATGCACGGTTACCTTCATTCTGTTTTGGTAACCAGGGAATTTATTCTCACAAAGTTTCAAAATTAGTTACAAAGCTCGTCAACAGGAGGCGCTTTTCACTGAGAAAAACTATAAGAAATGGGATTTATTTGTTCGTTTCGTTTGAACTTGTGGTATTCTAGCGTGTTCGAACGAGTAAACCATTCTCGAAGCACTGGTCAGAATGCAGACGTGTCGGACGAAAAGGACATAAAATATTGTTTTTATAGTTATCCCGGTTGGAAGCGCCATCTGTTGACAAACGTTGTAACTAATTTTGAAATTCCCTCGTTACCAAGACAGAATGTTGTAAAAAAGTAGTAAAATGCATTAAACCAAAAAATATAAATCCAGGAATTTATTTAGAATTAAAATATAAGCATGTTTTTCAATGCTGCTTATAAAAAAATAGAATCACGTGACATCGGCGTGATCAATAAACGAGCCAAAACCAGCGATTTATTCACAACAATGAACATGACGGGTTATTTATCAACATCTTGCATTCCTGTAAGCAATGGGCTTCGGCAAAATTTAAAAAAAACTTGAGTAAAGTTTTGCAATTTTAAATTTTCCCACTTCTAATTTTCAAAATATTCAGAATAGGGGTGTCAAACCTTTATGGACCAACGTGTTATTTTTTCCTAAAGAAGTGTTTAATGAGGTAGAGACGTGCCGTCAAATAACTTTGACTTGTGTGATTATTGGGAAAGTAATACAAGTAAATACTAACAACTCAAAACTCTTTATTTGCTACGAAAAAAATACCTTTTGCACTGTATAGTTGTAAATGTTTTGGTTATAAATGTAATTTAAATTATAAAGTAACCTTAGTAAGACTTCTGTTGTAGATTGGATGACAAATAACATATTAGGATTGTAGATATTACTTTTAGTAAATGCATACTGAACTGGAGTCATCTGCCCAATGGATTTCAAGTAATTAATTATTTTTGCTCTGGTTCACTTTTCTGACAAGTAAAGGATTTGTAATTTCTCTCAAAATGCCGTTTTACAGACGATGTTTTGCGTACCACTGTTCCAAAACATAAAACACACACTGCTTTGTCACCTTTACTAATAGTGTCACATTTCTAGAATCACCGTTTGAAATTTTCTGTTTTACTTACAATTTTGCACTTCTTGTTCATTTGCTGAACTAACCATGTTAAATAACAGTTAAAAGTCGTAAAAATAACACAAATAAATTTAAAAATAAGTTGTGTCGACGTAATTGACTATGCTATGCGTAGACAAATTTTGCATCATAAGCAACTGTAGTTCACGTCGTAACTAATGGCAAGGCAATAACACACAAATGCCACCTCGAGCACATCGAACGATCATTCACGTTTGTTCGTAATATTTCATAGTGAATTTTGTTATTTTGAAATGAAATGTAAGCCCATTTGATCCCTGGCGTGCCCAAAATATTGTGTCGCGTGCCATTGATTCGCTATCCCTGATTTAGAACATACTAGAAACTAAATTAAATAATAAAATGCGTTGGAACAAATATGAATGAAATTAATGTGAATTCGAAACACAGTGTAATTCAACATCATTAAAAATATAATTCCATGTTGTGTAATTAACTGATGGTACAATAACGCGTAATGCAGATGGTATTAAATATTAAAGTTTTAGTAATTTCGCTAATGCAATGAGGAAGTCTAGCAGCTGTAGGATTCTAATTAGGAATACATTTTCATATTGAAAAATGTAGCAATATTTGTACATGTTTGTCTGCGAAATAATTAGTCCAGGCCTGGACAACACACGCTGCTTTAATGTGTATTCCACCGGACGATTTTATATTTCAGTAGAAACTTGTTTCTACTTGCGTGTCTATACAGTGGCCCACAAAAAAGTGTTCGTACACTTGCAATTTTCTATAAAATTAAGTAATTTCGACTAATATAGATTAAAATATCAGAATTGTAATTTTTGCGATACCTGCAACTTGTCCTTAATGGAATAACATAATCATTTTGAAAACATAGTATATGTATTATTTTAAATAATTAAAAATTAAACAACTACTAAAAAATTATGCCACAAAATTCACTAAAGAATAACTTACTTAGTTCTAAGTAAGTTATTCTTTAGCGTCCACAATAACTTTTAGAAGCCATAGTATAGATTTCATCAGCTTTTTGTAATTTCTGTATAAATTGTTCCGCCATTCTTCTCTGATTATTGTTTTTATTTCACATTTTGTTTTTGTTTGTTATGTTTTCTTTTTTAAGATCAATTGCGTGCCAAATATGTTCTATTTGGCTTATATATAAATCAGGGGATTTCGGACGTGTTTTCAGAATTTGGTGACAGTTGTAGAGACACCAGCGGCGTAAATTGAAAGCAGTGCGCTTGGGGATATTATATCGTTAAAAAATGAAGTCGTCTCCAATATCCAAATTTTGGGCAGATAATTCAAAATTGTTCTTTAAAATATATATTTAAGCAGAACTTATGATCACAATACCATAAAAAAATACCAAATTCTGAAACCAATTTGCAACCACACGCAAGAACACCTCCACCTACATGCTTTACTTTTCAAACTAGATTCGTGGGTTTAAGTTTCAGGAAATTCAAAATTGACAGCAAATTGGTTAGGATGATAGTAAATTCAACACTTTTGATTAAGACGGGTGTATAATAATTTGGGGGTGGTAGTAAAAAACGAGGGATCTCTAAGAATCTAGTTAGAACAGTGAAGAACAAGTATGTGGAGGTGTTCTTGTGTGGGGTGTAAATCGCTTCAGGATTAAGTAATTTGGTATTTTTTTACGGTATTTTGAATCGTGAGCTTTATTTAAATATTTTGAAGAACAGCAATTTTCCATTCAAAACTTGGGCATTGGAATTGATTTCATTTCTTAGTAAGATAATGATTTCAAGAGTACTACTCTGGACTTACGCCGCTGATGTCTCTATAACTGTCCCCAATTTCTGAAAACACTACTAAATCACCTGATCTAAGCCCAATAGAGCATATTTGGTGAGAATTTGAAAAAAAGTAAAAAAGCGTGACATGTAAAAACAAAATGTGAAGTAAAAAGAGTGATTACATGGAGAAACATCGCTGCAAAAATTATAAACAAGGGATGAAACCTGTGCCAAGACGTTTAAAAGTTGAGTTGTTGTGAGTGTTAAAATATTTCCTACTAAGTAATAAATTAAGAGAGAAATACAAAATTTAAAGCTATGTTGAGATTTTTTTTTAGGGTACGAAGATTTTTGTAGCGTAATTTTTTAGTAGTTTTTTGATTATTAATTTTTCAAAAATATAGCTATGTTATTTTTTTAAAATTGATTATGTTGAAACAAACCTAGTTCCCTTTTACCCTGTGACCCAGCTAAAGGTGTGGAAGGAAGGGAAGTAGTATTGAGTTGGATATTAGGAATATACATCGCTTTAGATATCACTCCTAGGTTTCTTCTTATAGTTTCACTTTTGATTGTTTAAGTGTATGTTCATAGACTAAATAAATCTAATTTTTATTATGGAGTTGGTTGGTGATACTTTGTCCCCCCCCACACACCTAGAGCCGCGCAGGACGTAGAGAGAGGGGTGCCGAGTAGACCACCCGGACCCCCACAATGTTCCCTCCTTAATATTTCTTTACACAGTAGATATGTAACTAATGACCACTTAACCTGCTTAATACTTTAAATTTCAACGTAATATGAAGGTGACAGTACTTGAACTTGGGTAGTCTTCTAATCAATTCGATTTGTTATAACGCTTCCTGACTATAATATTTTACTAGGACTTTCTAACAATTTGTGGTAATCTTCACCTTGTATCTTTCTTGTCACCTCTAGTTAATTAAATTTCTAACTTTCTGTTATCTATTCTTTTCACTTTTAACTCACTAACTCTCTTAACTCGCAAACAAGAACTATATATAACAAACATATTATATGATAACGTGACATTGCATATCACGTTTTCTTCTTAGGAGAAGATTGGTACATTTTGACAGCCCCAAGAATACCCAAGAGGATTATTAGTAGGAAGTCACGTATAGATCCGTCATAATGTTGATCGAATGAGTACATATTGCAGATATAAAAAAAATTACAATTCCGATGTATTAATTTAATCGAAAACGTTAAATTTTATAGAAAACTGTAAGTGTTCGAAAGATTTTTTAAACACCGAATGTATACAAAAATTAAATGAAAGAAGAGATAAAAAAAAATATCTCAATTATTTTGACTCGAGGGTTAATTAAATTTAATCATAGTATAAAAATAAAGTTTT
This sequence comes from Trichonephila clavata, assembly GCA_019973975.1. Lineage (NCBI taxonomy): Eukaryota > Metazoa > Arthropoda > Arachnida > Araneae > Nephilidae > Trichonephila > Trichonephila clavata. The sequence goes on along the minus strand of BMAO01009608.1, from coordinate 174,316 downwards.
AATAATTTTATACTTGTATTATATACTATTTTAAATGCTTATTTATGTGAAGTACGTCTCTCTGTAACGTTGTGCCTCATCAAAGTGGCTCCTGAAACTATTTACGTTGGTCAAGTCTTGTTTTGATGAATAAAAGTCGCAAAGAATAAAAAATGTGACCCACAAAATCAAACATTACAGTAATAGAGAATCAGTGGCGTTATGAACAGCCCCGCAACACCGCATCGTAAGAGGGGGGGGGGAGCAAAGCCTGACTGAAACCAAGTATGTATTTAACCCAGAGCTTCTCAAACTTTCAATATTTGCGACCCATAAATCATAATTTTCATCGTCCCCCTTTCCTTACAATAACAATACATTGAATTCAATAATACTACACTTTGAAGCTAAGTGTACAATACGACTTAAACCTCTCAAGTAACACCAGTGTATATAAACGTCTCTGTCACCCAATTGCCCTGAACGTATATATACGTCTTTCCAAAAAACGATCTTTTCTGTGCACTGCTTTCCATAAAATTATTCCGAAGACTTTGTAATGCATAAAAGGACCTTGACAGTGTTTGCGTAGGACTTACTTATTTCAGAGGATTTGCTTATTTATTCCTTCCCTCCCCCTAATACATCACATACGCGTGCCTGCGTGGAAAATTGTGGCATTGGGGAGCAAATCGCGTAACTTTTTATCTGCAGTTAAAGGATTAATTATAAACCATACAAATTACTAAGATAAATGTTAATTTTTATATATACTTTTATATGTGTCAAGCCCATGCTAAGAGTTTAAACTTGCTCTTATAGTATTGTTTAAATTAAGTGTGAAATACATTGTGCAGTACTGATACATTTACAAGTTTCAGTGTAAATGTGTATTTTATTTTTTAATTACGTCAGAATGTATTTTGATTGTATACTTTCAGTAAATTAATAACTTTTTTAAAATAATTATTTGTTTACGACTTTTCAATATGCTCGTGCCCCCTCGTTGAGTTATGACGCCCCTCTAAGAAGACGCGTCCCACAGTTTGACAAACGCTGATTTAACCAATTTATAAAATAATAAAGATAAAACCTGACTATGCCAGGGGCCCTAATGTTTTCCATAATGCCACTGTAGAGAATTATTTCTTTAAAATGAACCAAATCGAATTTTTTTAAAAATAAAATAAAAAAGGATGATAAACAATATAAAAAAAATGTTTTCACTATTTTCTTTCAATAACTTGCTACGGTCTAATCAAGGTATTTTTCAACCGACTTTCGAGAACAACAAATTGTCGTCCAGACGATACAAATACGGATTCTGAAATCGATCGCAGACAGATGGTTTGGATTAAGTAGCTTTGAAAGTGTCAAGAAAATGAGCCGTTAACCGTTTCCTCCCCTTCTTCTGATGTCTTAAATCTCTTGACGTAAGTAAAGGATTTCTTGCTGTTTTTTTTTTTAAGACTAAAGCATGATGCTGGCTCAGACAGAATAGACTCTAATGTATTGATTCAAGGTTTAGAAAATAGACATGGTGGAATAAAAGTATATTTTCCAAAAGGGAACTGTTCTAATTCAGTCTATAATGTTCTATTCATTCTAAGTAATGTTTAACTAAAGTATGGATTAATATTAAGTTGAAATAATTCAGTTTATTTTGCATGGATTTTTACATAAGAGTCTTATGTAAAAGCGTGCGTTGTATCTATTACATTTTTTTAGCATAAATATTTTTTAAATTAATTCCAAGGGGAAACTTGCAAGAAAATTCAAGACAATAAAACGTTATTTTAAAAGTTACTGGGGGAGGGGGTAGCCCCTGTCTGCCTGACGGCCTACCAACCCCAGTTGTACAAATTATAGAACTCATACACATTGAACAAAGTGCAAAATTGTAATTTGCATGTACAGTAGAACGTCGTTTATCCTAACGTTTATTATCCGGAGCGTCAAATGTCCGAACCAAAGTCTGGATCCGTTTTCGAACAGTGCAATGCTGAACATTTGTTTCGTGTGAGGTCAAAAGTGAGAGGAAAATCCAAGGTGAGGGATATTTGGGGAATTTCAGTTGTGTGTGATTTGGTAAACAACTGCGCGGAATATTAAGTCAGTTTGTTTCCAAGTGAAGGGGTGTATACGCTCTCCTTTGTTGAGTTATGAACTGCTATGGCTTCAAATTTAAAATGGAATCGCAACGTCTTGAACACAGAGACAAAACTTGAAATATTGAACCGTCTCGCGAAGGGAGAAAGTGGAGCGTCTCTAGCACAGTTTTATAATGTAGGAAAAGCAACAATTTCTGACATAAAAAAGCCGAGAAACCATTTTAAATTTTGCGTCAAAACTTGACTCTGAACATGGGGTGAAGAAAAGGAAAACCATGAGGGAAGCAAGCGAAGAAGTATGTGGATTTCAAATGCTAAATGATGACGAGATTGTAACTTCCGTGCAAGAATCCGACCCTGTCGACGATGAAATGGATGAAGACGAGGACAACAACGGAAGTAGCAAGGGTCCATCAAATTCTGACGCGTATTCTGCGTTAGAGACAGCTATGGAGTGGTACGAACAACAACCAGGGTGCTGTCCTACTCAACTACTGCTGCTCAAAAGAATCAGAGACCTTGCAGAAAAAAAAAGACAGCTGTACAATAGTATATTGATACAGCGAAAAATAAGTGATTATTTTCGACAAATAAAGGTAAAATTGCGACATTTTGAACCTATTTTGCTTTTTCTTCAAGCACGTTTCCACATGTGATGATTTTCAACATTCGTAAAGGGTTCGGTTTCATATATTGCATGAATCGCATTCGGATTTCGATTATCCGAACAATCGCATATCCGAACGGTGTCCGGTCCCAATTGTTTCAGACAAACGACGTTCTACTGTATTATGTAGTTCTATTTATTAGTTCTTTTCTTTGTAGAATTCGTTCTTGGGCTCCTCTTAATCACTGAAGCTGGATCGTCCAACACTTCATTGATAAAGTCCTTAGATTTTGTTAAACCTGCAGCTTTCTAGAAAGTTGAATATTTAGTCCGTTGATTGTTAATAAGTTTTCGTATGAGACAACGCCTTTCTTCTTACACAACGATTCCAGCCCGGGCAATCGTTGCGATATTTTTCCTCGAGAACTTGCAATAATGAGCTATCGCAACCGTATTGGTGACATTATATGAGACGAAGCACATGGTTGCCAATTCAGCACATGTGAAATCGGGATTGCACCTTCGGAGATTTTTCTTGAACGTTGGCATTGTTGCGATAGTACGTAATAAGTTTATTACAGAGTCACGAAAAACTTTTTAAAATAGAGATATAGTAGGAAAATGAAATGTTTTTGAGAAATTGAAATTTGGGAAGGGGGGTTGCACATGTAAAGCCATGACTTTTTTTTTCATTCAGCAAAAGAAATTATATCTGTAAGAAAAAATCTTAACATTTTTGGATAATAAGTAAGAAACTTAAGAATTTTCTTAGGTTTATAGAAAAAAAAATGAAAAGAATATTCCAAAAATTTCTCTAATTTCCCCCAAATTAGTTTCATGATTTTCATTTTCTCAAACCAACTTTTTATTTTCTGCTTGTTTTGTGAATCAGGTAGAATATGGATTTTAAAAATGTGTGTGTGAATAAAAAAAAATCAAATAAATAAAATAAAATAACTGAACACTGCGAATTCCGTCTCTATCAATTAAGCATTAGTTATTTGATTGAATTTAGCAATAGAAATAGTTCGAATCAAATAAAAGATGAACATTATGCAAACTTATTTTTGTTATTTTTATGCATTTTATTATTGATATTTTGGCTTCAGTTTCCCCCGACAGCAGTCGAATTCCCTCTACAAACATGTAAAATTTTGTAAATTCAAATAAATATCAAAAGAGTCTCACACTTACTATTTTTAAGCAAATAGTTATTTTATTTTCAAAATACAGATTATTTTTTATCGGAAACAGTGCAGTTTGTTTCCTACAAATAAATGAAAGCGAATACGCAAATACGTATATTTATTACAAATGAAATATGAGGAACATCTGTTTTGCTACTATATAGCAAACGTACTTTCCTTCTTTTTTCCGTTACAAGTTTACTGTTTACATTTTTTTCTTTCATTTTGATGCTAAATTTTGATCAATCTGAAAGCAAATATTTAAAATAAGTTTGTATAAATTCTCAAAAAGTCCGATACACATGGAGAGTTTGAGTTAAAATAAATTTAACGTAAACAACATTGTTTGTGTAGTTTAAATGCTGTGCATGATCCGAAACATAGAGACGATTTAACAATCATCGGAAAACTAAACACAAAACTAATGCCAGGAAAAATTGTTTAATTTCTCGTCGAGCATATTTACAAACAATGTTGAAATAAACATGGAACTTTTTAAAAAGAAAATTCAAGCGTGTGTTATTTAGCTTAATCTAGAAACGACAAGCACTGGAGTAAGACATAGTACAAAATTTGTAATGAAAAAATTTCTTTAAAATTTTTTTTTGCGTTGTTTGTTATTAACATTCTGTAATACTTGATTGGATTACTTTTTATTTCAAAAATTTCTAACTGAATATTTATGAATTGTTTACATTATAACCTACACTAAAAGAATGATCGCTATTGTTTATTATGAGCTTCCCAGAGTGTTTTATTATATTTGTGTGTAAAGCAGCATTCTATTTATGAATAAAGAGTCTCTCGATAAAATAATCTTTTTCAGACCTTTACGCAAACAAAGTAGGCCTAATCCGCTAAAAGCTTCTGTTACTTTGTTAGACTTTTAACAGTATATCTGTGCCGAACTGATATTTTCTTCTTTCTATTTTTAATTTGCACATATTTTTAATTTTTCTAGTGAAAATATTAGTGCTGGGGTATTTTTAAGATAGGCAGTTTGTCCATGGCACTGAAATACTTCTTCTTCGGGATTTTCTTTGTGTTGAAGGCCGGAATTTTTCACTGATAGCAGAAATTTGGATTCTTGAAAATATTCGATAAAGAACAGGGATTGTCTAGGGAATGTGTAGTTAGTTGTTTGGGAAGAAATGAAAATGGAAAGATTACTAGGGGTGTGTGTATGCACACAACAATGAGAACCCTCAACTAACAACTCCTTTTAGAAATTCTTTTGGGCCAGCAATTTTAACCAATCTTCTCCTAAAAGAAGAAGAAAACGTGATATGCAAATTAAGTTTAATTTTTATATTCCTTCGAAAGTTTGAGAATTAGAGAACTGTGAGTAGATTAGAAGTGAAGTGAATAATAAATAGTTAGTAAATTGGCAGTGATGAGAATAGGTAGACAAAAAGTAAGAAAATTATAAGTTTAGTTAGCCAAGAAGTGTTAAAGTCAACTTGGATTAAATAAAAGACTACATAAGTTCAGGTACTGTAACCTTAAATTAAGTTGATGCTTAGAGTGTTGAACTAATAGTGCTGATATTACACTGCTGGCCACCGTAAATGCAACACCAAGAAAGACAAGAGATAGCACAACAAAATTTATTTTTTAGATAACATGTTGGCCATGTATCAAATGATTAAATTTACAGACTTCTGTGAAGTGTGGTTCCTGCCAGAATCAGTAGCCAGAGTAGTCGCCATTGTTGGAGATCACCGCTGCCACACGCCCGGCATTGATTCAAAGAGATTTTGGATGTGTTCTTGGGGGTACACAGACCAAGCAGCTTCAACACGCTGCTAAAGCTGATCTGGTGTGGCAGATGGGGGTGTAATCTGGGTCAGTCGTTGAGCAACCATGGAGCATATGTTTTCTATCGGCGAAAGATCTAGAGAGTGAGCCGGCCAGGGAAGCAATTCAATCTGGTGATTGACGAAGAACCTTTGGACAATGCGTGCCACGTGTGGTCGTGCATTATCCTGTTGAAATATGGCTGTGGCCAAGCCCTGAAGGTAAGGAAGGACAACTGGCTCCAACACCTCGGAGATGTAGCGCTGGCTGTTTAAAGTACTGGCAATGCGTACTAGAGGAGTGCGAGAGTGATATCCAATACCACCCCATACCATAATACCCAGTCGAGGACCAGTGTGGAGGTGCAAAACGCAGCTGTTCAGCATCCTGTCTCCACGGTGTCTCCAGACTCGAATCCGACCATCGTGGTGTTGCAGACAGATGCGTGACTCGTCAGTAAAGACAACTTCATTCCATTCTGCGCCCACATCCTTCTTTCATCGCACCATTGGCGGCGGAGACGTCTGTGGTTCTGTGTCAAGGGTAGACCAAGCAATGGTCGTCTTGCAGACAGACCACTCTGCTGCAAACGGCATCGAATGGTACGCGCAGACACTGAATGATGCGTTACAGATTCAATGTGCTGTACTATGGTTCGTGATGTGACTGAGCGATCCATCACTGCCATGCGCACAATTTGCATGTCCTCACTTGAAGTGTTGCACTGAGGCTGATGCGATCGACCACGTCGGTCCGTCGTACCCTCCTGCATCCAACGGTCACATATCCGCATTACAGTTGTTTGGTTTCGTCCAACACGACTACCGATTTCCCTGAAAGATAACCCACAATCTCGGTAGGCCACTATCCTTCTTCTGTCGAACTCGGATACTTGATCAAAAGCTGATCGCTGTTTTCTACGAGACATAACTGATCGTTTTTTGAAAAATCCAGAATAAAAACACAATTGCCGAACTTGAGATCGTCGAAATCTCCAAGCCTTAAATAGTGCTTTGAGGTGGCGCCACAGGCGTGCGTGATGTTTGTCTGCGCTGAAATTCTAATCATTCGCATATCTCACCTCCGCTAATGCATGTTGTAAATTTCGTTATTTGCGTGTTTCCTTCAGGGTGTTGCATTTACGGTGGCCAGCAGTGTAAACACGTAAGCTCTGTGTAAAGTAATATTAAGGGAGAGTCATATAATTGAACATATTCTTCCCGAACGCGAATCTCATCTCTCTCTCGCTCTATTACTGACTTGAATTATCTTTTTTATAGTGTTATTTGTGTTTGAGTTGTTTATAGTGATAAATAAAATAATTGGAATTCATCATGTCGTATGATCCTTTGGTTCCTTCCACACCTTTAGCTGGGACACGGTGTAGAAGGAATTTAACCTCGTTTTATATTGTGTGTTGTTGCCAATAACGTGAACTTGGCGAGATTTGACCCGGTAAAACGGAAAAGTTGAAAAATACTTCAGTCGAATGAGAAATTAATAGGACATTTTTCTATTTCATGTAACATATTTTTAAAATTACATTCCTCATTGGTAAACCAGGCAGGGATGGTAAAATAAATAAAAAATGACCAGCTGATCAATTTAGTGATAACCAAAATAGTAGTCTCTGTAACAGAGCGGTAAAGATATTTGCGTTTTAGAAAAAGTGGGGAAAAAATCGGTCTGTAGTTGAAGTATCATAACGTGAGAAAGTTGGCGTAGGTTGCTATGATAATATTCATACATCCCAAGATGCACCGTAATTATTACGTACTAGCCGTTACCTGCTTGCTTCGCTGGATATTTCATGATGTTTTATGAATATATATTCTGTTTATTTATATATAAATTTGTAACACACGGCACCTACTCTCGGTCCCGGCTAGAGGTGTGGGAGGAAGTGAAGGACGACTCGCCATAATATTTCTTAACTATTTATTCAGCACACTAATTATCAACAGACACAATTCAAGTACAGTGGAACGTCGTTTATCCGAAGCAATTGGGACCGGACACTATTTGGATACGCGATTGTTCGGATAACCGAAACCGAATGCGATCCATGCAGTATATGAAACCGGACACTATACGAATATTGAAATTCATCTCATACGGGAAACGTTCTTGAAGAAAAAGCAAAATAGGTGCAAAATGTTGCAACTTTACCTTGATTGTGGAAAATAATCACTAATTTTTCGCTATACCATTGTACACCTTCGTTTTTTCGCTGCGAGGTCTCTGATTCTCTTGAGCTGCAGTAGTTGAGTAGGAAAAACACTCTGATTGTTGTTCGTACCACTCCATAGTTGTCTCTAATGCAGAAAACGGATCAGCATTTGATGGACCCTTGCTATTTTTGTTGCTGTCCTCGTCTTCATCCGTTTCATCGTCGACAGGGTCGGATTTTTCTTGCACGGAAGTCACAATCTCGTCATCATTTAGCATGTTTATCAAATCACACAACTGAAGTTCTCAAATATCCCTTACCTTAGGTTTTCCCATCTCTTTTGGCCTCACACGAAACAACAGTTGAGCATTGGACTGCTCGAAAACGTATCATGACTTTGGTCTGGATATTTGACGCTCCGGATAATAAACGTTCGGATAAACGACGTTCTACTGTATTCAAATAGGATGAGATGTTCCAATAAAGAGCAGAGGGGATTTAACTACGAGAAACGCGAATTCTGAGAAGTCTTCTATTAAATTGATCCTCCTTTATGGATCAATTCCTACTCTAATACTTGATTTACAATTTAGCTATGGTGACCAATTGTCACTTAGATATATTCAACTATTTAATGTCCAAAACGCGCCATCAATGTTACTAATACCTGATCGGTAGGTATCTTTCCTTAGCGTCAGCCTCTCAATATTTCAATCTCCATGCAACTCCATCTATTCTTCTATCCTCCTCTATCTAACTCACTAGCTATATATAACTGACTTAATTTGCATATCACGGTTTCTTCTTCCATAAGGGTAGGTTGTGAATGATATCTCAAAGATATCCCAAGAGGACTAGTAGAAGGACGCTTATAGATCCGTCACTAATTATTGATATTTTTGGATTAAGATGATTGTATTGAAAAATATTCTTATAATTCTTTAATTAAAAAGAACAGAACTTCTAAATAATAATTTTTAAAATTGATATAGATTTATCTTATACTCTCTCGTAACCTCTTCCCAAGTGAATTTTCATAAAACCTATTTTTAGTGGATAAAATAAACGTACTAGCCAAATTTCAAGTCTAAATCTAATATATCAAAAACACGGAATTTTTTTTATCAATAAGCTCCAGTAACCACCTTTGAGAGGCGGTATCTGTAATGTCCATTCAACTAACCCGTTCAATTCAACAACAGAGATGTACGTACTAAATTTCACAACTGTAGGTCTAGTAGTTCAAAAGTGGGTATTTTTTTGTAAATACACCGTAAAAGATTCCCTCATCCCACAAGAGTCGATTTTCGTAAAATCCTTTCTTAGTGAATTTCCATTCAACAAAAGGAACCAGCATACTAAATTTCATTAAGGTAAGTAATAGTTCGAACACGAAATTTTTTTTTATAAATAAGTTCCAGCAACTCCACTGTCCCCTCCTCCCTCCGAATAGGACTCAATTTCTTTTATTTCTCTTTTTAAATCCGTTCTTTACGGATTTATATTTAAAAAAATGCCAACAAAATTTTAAGTCTGCACGCCTGGAAGTTCAAAAACGGTAATATTTATTTCTAACGACCCTAAGCCTTCGCAAAGAACTTTTGGGTTGATTCTTAAAACACTTTTATAGCGGATCTTTATTCCATGAAAAGAACGGGCCTTCCAAATTTCTAGCATGTAGGTCTAATAGTTCAAAAACGGAAATATTTATATATAACGCCCCTTATGCCCCCGCAGTGCCCCTTAGGATTCATTTTTCGCCAACTCCCCTTTTGTAGCGGACCTCTAATCCTTGAAAGGAACATGCCAACCAAATTTCAAGTTTGTAGGTCTAATAGTCCGAAACCAGGAATATTTTTCACTAACGCCCTTAGCGATTAATTTTACTGACTCACAGAAACCTTCGCAGGCATGCGTCGAGCCATTCTCTAAAGTTTCATAGCAATCGGATGAACGGTTTAGGAAGCCATTGGAGACATACAGATGCAAACATTCATTTTTATTTATACAGATTAAGATAGATTAATTCCTTATTGTGTGATTAGAGAGTAATTCAAACACAAGCCAATGGTCTTTATCTATTATAATTACCAAGACGGTATTCCACCGCCTACAGAAAATTAATGTTAAGCCTACAGAGAGTAGTATGTTGATTCACCCCCGCAACACCTACAAAGCTGTTACTAAATAACAAAATTTTGCTCTTCCTATATTCTCAAAGCTTCTTCATCTTTTGCTGAAGAACAAGTGTGTATAAGTAGTGCAAATAGATAGAGAAATATGTTAATCTATATAATTAGTGGAATCTTGATTTTTCTCCATTGTGTTCAGGAATTCAAAGTGGCCGATAGACGAGAGCATTTGTACATAAGAATGTTTTGTAAATTTGCCGAAATGCTTTAAAAATATCTATGCATATGTATTCAATTGTGCTTTTCGGTATGAATTGAAAATTTATAATTCCATTGTATTCAACTGAAGTCGTAGTGTTGCCATTATTCTAATTCATTGATGAATCGTCAGTGTTTCAGCTAACAAAGAAGCTATTGTTTTAACAAGCAATAAATTGGTCACCTCATCATTTACTGGTTAAAAGGTTTTGTAGGATATTCATCAACAAAGGCTATTATCTTTAAGATAATATGTGTTTTTCTTTTTATTAATACAATGTGTCGCAAAAAATATATATGCACCCTTAAGAAATCAAGCTATCACGAAACTTGGCAGGAATTTAGTCTGGCAAGAGATATGCAAATGATTAAAATTTCGACACCAATGAGGCAAGCGTAAGCACGCTATACGCATATGAGATGCGTACCTGGAAGAGTTTAAAAGCATGATTGCTGATGCCATAAGGTTATTCAAACAACCTTGTCGACTTGTATAGACCGTATAGTTACTAGAGATGATTCGGAGAAGTTATCTGGTGACAGTACGTTCAACTGTTGGATTTTGAGAGAGGGTACATAGTAGCCTCAGAGAAGCAGGTTGGTTGAATAGGAGTATTGGTCACCACCTCTGAAGAGATATGGTAGTTGCTCGATGTTGGCAACAATGGATCACGGAAAGGATAGTCTACCGTCGTGGAGGATCAGGGCTTCCCAGGAACACAAATGAGCATGATAATCGTGCAATCATAAGAGCGGCCTCGTCCTCACCAACAACGTTGCTAGAATCGGTTCGACTGCCAATTACCAACTTCCATATATCCGGTGATATCAAGGGGAAACCATTCGGAGACGATTGGATGACGCAGGTATTAGGAGCCGACGACCATTAAGACGCCTACCCCTGACAGGCCATAGGCAGCGTCGATTGGATTTCGGGCAAGCTGGAGAGGGCCTGACTGGAAGCGTGTGATCTTCAATGATACATTCCGATTTAGTCTCAGTGAGGATCAGAAATCAGTTAATGTGCAGATTAGCTAGGTAATCTGCACATTAATGATTTTAGAGCTTTAACAGCAACATATACAACAGAAAAAATTAATTAGGCAAACCAAAATCGGCGTTTGCGCTTGATATTTCGGTCGTTATGAGGAAGTTTACTAATGGCGAAAAAGCAGAGATACGTATAATGTACAGTGCTACTAATGCTAACGGTAGAGCAGCGCTACGGCTGTATCAGTAACGCTTTCCAAGTAGATGTATGCTGAACCACAAAAAGCTTCAGCCATTATATAGACAGCTATGTGAGAATGGCTCATTTATATGCCAGTACTAATGGAAAGGGGTAGATCGAGGACCGTACGACAAACTAACCTGAAAGAAGGCATCTTAGACCATGTGAACGAAACACCCGGCACAATTACAAGATCTGTAGCATGTCGTCTGAATGTCAGTCAACCAACCGTTTGAAGAGTTTTACCGTTGGACTGTTGGTGAATGCAATTTCTAAAACTGTTTTAGTACTTTTTGAACGGAATCACTCGTTAAGTATGTTGTAATGAACATTTTGCTTCCGTTAATGTGTTATTTTTCTCTGTTTGTGCCTCAATGCGGTACTTCAGCCCATATAATCCCGTGCATAAATTGTTTGTTTTAGGGAGCTCTACCACCACTCAAAGTTTGTCCTATGACATTAGAATTACCGTGTATATATGTAAAATAATTAAATAACCTAAACAAAAATTCTATTTACCACCTAACATTTATTTCCCATTGTACATATTCCAGTATAAAATTAAACATCTCCCAGATCCCAATCATTAACTTTTATGGTCTTAGGACATACCTTTCACACAACGCTTTACTCCCCAATCGAAACCTAAACTAAAATATACTTATTTAGCAGTTATTGAAAAATAAACATGCGCAATCCAATTAAAAATCGACACAGTTGGCGTTGGCTTGCCTCGCAGTAAGGATGTTGATGTCTGTCTTGAGGAACGAGGAAACAAATGTTTCTCGAAGAGCTTCCATGCTTCTTTCGAATTATCACATATACTACTACATTCAAAAAGTTCCTGCAATGGTCTCCTACATTCACACAGGTGTTCGCTTAAAGGGAAATATTTATTTCGGGGGTTGGCAGCACTAATAAAAAAACACACAGCCATCTGGATATTTTTTCCTGACCTGTTGGCGTTAGCTGCACATTTTTTATGATAAAACGAACTTTTTATTCGTCATATTTTGCAATGTTGTCTTTGGAGCAATGCGCAAACGTCAAATTCTGTGTTCTGCTCAAGAAATCACTTCAGACGCTTAAGAAGGTGAAGAAAACACACGGAAACGATTCTAGCACCAGAGGAGTTTTACCTGTTTCCATGGCTGAAGATGAAGGGACATCGTTTTGTGGATCCAGATGAGGTGATCCAAAAGACGAAGAAGCATCTGAAGGATCTCAAAAAATGGATTCTAGGAGTTTTTTTAAAACAGTTATATGAACGCTTGGACACAATTGTGCGGGGCAGAAGGACAGTACTTTAAGGGTAAATCAAAGATTTAATTATTGTTCTTTTTTAATAATTTGTAATCGATATATTCCGGGAACTTTATGACTTATTCCTTATATATACATAATACAAAACATTTAACAAACACACAGAAAATTGTGCATACTTTTTAAATTTTCCCTGATTTACCATGATTTATTAACTCGCTTTCTTGTCTGTCCGGGTGGAATTTTGTAATTCATTTTAATCTAACTTCCTGATAAGCTAGAGCTTTGAAATTCAGACCATAGCTGAGAAGTGGATGACAATGCATGAAAATATAAAACAAAGAAGTTATAGTCTCTAACCCGTGCCCCCGAAGTGGTGAACCCCGATTTCGACATAGGGACCTATAACTCCGGAACTTACACGAATTTACACAAACAAAGACCACCTGTCAACAGCACGTGTCAAATTGTATCTACCAATTCAATTTTGTGGGTTTGGAGTAAAAAAGGGGCCCCCCAGGTTATCATGTTCTTATTAACTCGCTTTCTTGTATGTCTGTCCGGGTGTAATTTTGTAATTTATTTTAATCTAACTTCCCGACACGCTAGAGGCTTAAAATTTGGACTATAGCTCAAAAGTGGATGGCGATGCATGAAAATGGTTATAAAAACATGGTACATAAAAATAATTTAGAAAATTATTAAAAGAATAATTTGAAATGATATTTATGTTAGAAATCAAAAGTGCTCTCAATTCCGAAAAGAAAATATAGCACCAATCATAAATTTAAAAAAAGTAAGAAACAAAAAGCAAAGTTCCATATAAATTATTGTTACTAACCTAAAATGTCGCCCCTCAAAAGGCCCTCTCGTGACTTTATGATCCCCTAAAGAGGCTAATAAACAACGATTTTAGCTCCCTGAGTAAAGATGAGTGGAATCATCATGTGACTTCCCCATCTAATTTATGAGTCCTAAATTATGACGCTACCACATTTTAGATACGACCTTCCTCATAAAGTGCTCTTAAGATAGGTTGAGTTATTAGAACCTCTACTTATTTATTAATGAGATAAATTGAAGAAAGTCACGTGATAAGCACAATCACGTGCTCGCGTGAGTTCAACGTTGGGATTGCACTTGTAAAAATATTTAGATTAGATAATTAGGTAAAAGTCAAGCCTTCTTATCTGCCCAGAAAGAGATCCTCAGGATGGGACTGAGAATTAATGAGAATAAGACCAAATACATGCCTTGTACTCTAAATCATGTTTTAGCAATCCCCACTTTAAAATTGCGGAATATATTTTTGTAAAGTTGTTGACAGTTTCATTTATTTGGGTTCTTAAATTAACAGTAGGAACGATCATGTTTCTTAAATCCAAAAGAAAATCACTATGGTTAACACATGTCTTAATGGAATTCGAAAATATATGAAATTGAATGTAATCAAAAGAAAAACAAACATTCTAGTGCATAAAAGGTTTTTAACCCCTTCGGGATGAACGTCACGTATGCGTAACAGTATGAAACACCAACAGCTGCCTAGCGTCACGTATATGAGCCGCGCACTTGGAACGCCTTTTAAGCTCAATTTTTTGGCAATAGATGGCAGTATATGTGCATAAGGTTTGAAATACATGTAGATCTGATCTTCCTCTCGAAATGAGACTCATATACACGTGGTTTTTGTTTTATAAACATAGGGGGAAAAAGATCAGTATTAACTTATGCATGTGAAACTTTGTCCATGTCTCGAACAGAGGAGGACATGGTAAGTATCCACGAAAGGAAGATTTCATTTTTGGAGGAATTCAAGAAAAGAGCACGTGGTGAAGATCAAATTCAGAACTCTATTATTCATATGAATAATGTGGCATCGTTATTTTTGTGACGATTCTATCCGCACTCTTTTAACTAACAGTCATCTTGGGGAGTTTCTGGTCTTTAAGAATTATTTTATTATAAAACCCCTTCCTCGAAGAAAAAAACGGGAACGTGCAAATTAGGACTACTGTTGTTGTTGTTGTCGTGTCCCTCCCGCAGGGAAGGAATGAAAGTTACCATTGCCTGTGAGACACAGGTTGGACTTCTTAACGATAGATGGCGACACCACCTATCTCCACCTCCACAATTTTGGCATGGAACTAAAGGGGAGGTAAATATTCCCAGCCCCCTGCACTCGTGGTTTCTGCTGCGACCGCCCACAAAACATTCGGATCCACTGATTTAACGAGCACGTACTCCGTCAATACTCGGTGGTATTTAGTGGCATCGGACATCGAACCCAGGCCCTCCGGTCTGGAGTCCGATGCTGTAACCACTAGGCTACCCACAGCCCTTATTAGGACTACTATATAGGGTTTAAGCTTTCAGGTTAGAGGGGGATATAGGATAGTTTGCTAGCGGAGCAATGATTAATCAAATTGAATGTGAATAACGGATATTTAATATTTGATAATTGAATTACTTAAGGTGACGATCTGTCACTGGAGATTGAATCTAGATTAAATAATGAAGAAGTCAGAGCTATTGAGATATGAGAAGACTTTAATGCTTAAAAATAATCATAAAAGTCTTCTCATATCTCGCGTACCTCGTTAATTGTCTTCATATTTATTAATTAGGTGCATCTATGATCCTTGATCGATTGAATTCGAATTGTGGTTAATATTGTGAATAAATTGAAGTTTTATTGACCAGGGCTAGTTTTCCTTCAAATTCTCCCCAACCTTTAGGCATCCAGGCAAGATCATTATAACTTCATCAATGTACAACGAATTAAACGGGCAGGTTACGTTGTCAGAATGGACAAAGACCGCACCATTAAACACACTCTTCTAACTTCCGCTCCACACCAACAGAATGACATTCGAGCCTCGACATATTTAACGTGCATCAGCTCCCTCCACACGGAGAATCTTCATTGGTACAAGGCTCGAACTCATATAACACGCGATCCTCGCGTTCGTGACCTTGACCACTAGACTACAGAGGCCACCATACCTTTTAAGGCTCATCCCGTAATGGCTGCTGATGCATGTGGTGACGGTTCAGAAAAATTAAAGAGTAGTCTGAGACTAAGAAATATAATTATTGATTTATTTCGTTTACACATCTATTAAAGGCAAAATTTACATTTAGACAGAAGTTATTCAAACTATTGAGTATTTAAATCTACGGAATTTCAAGCAATCTCCTCTCTCCATTCTCTTGGGAGGCAGGACGGTCCCTTCTTGACCCTTGAAATTCATTCGAGGTTCGGCTCACTGGTTGAATACAGCTGTTGTTTTTCTCATGGCCATCGGTTGTCGACGACAGGTCAGATAAAGGCATCCATTAGGGGTGCACGTGTTGGTATGAATATTGTATAGTTATCAGCGTAGGAAAGCCAATCTTGCAGGCTACAAGGCGGGAAAACGTTACGATGTTTATCTGTGGAGACGGGAATCCCCCACGTTGTCTGAGCGCTAAAGTTTTGTAGTGTGAGGCACCTGTGCTTAGTTGTTGTCCGGGTCGCATGATTTTGATTCAAGGTAACAGGATCCGTTACCGATAGTTTTTTGTGTTGTTTGAAAATAAGACATCAATAAATCATTTATCGACCAATCAAAAGATAATCAATGCAGTTCTTTTTAACACGCTTTTATAAGTTTCACTTGCATGTAACGGAATCTTGGAACTCGATTTTCACCCACTTAAAAAGGTCAGATTACTTCGAAATTTTGCAAACTTGTCAAGGACCGATGACAATACAATAATTTAATAATTTTGTTCCATTAGGATCGTCAGGAATCACGATAATCAGATTTGGCGACGATTCCATATACCACTTCCAAATTTGGCGACTTTTCGCACATACAATTTTCAGATTTGGCAACTAATTCCATATACCATTTCCATATTTAACGACTAATTCCAGATTTAGCGACTAAAAGAAAAAGGTGTAACCCTACACCGAGTGTTTTTAATTAATACACTTGTGGTTTATAAAAATAAAACAAACAAAAGAAGTGTTCTGTATGTGAGAAGGTGGAGAGTGGGCATGTGTTATCAATCTCTTACTAGAATATAAACATTTTTCTGAAAATGAAAATAAAAAAAAAAGGCTCGTGATGTGAAAAAAAGAATTTATGTTCTAACTGCTAAATATTTTTTAATTTTTATAAAGCAATACGTTTAGAAGTGATAATACGAATTCACATTACAGCAATACGTTTAAAAGGTGAGAATACGATTGACACTTAATATTACCATGTTCTTATTAACTCGCTTTCTTTAATGTCTGTCCGGGTGGAATTTGTAATTGATTTTAAACTGTGTGACTTTCCGATGAGCAATTGAAATTTGGACCATATCTCAGAAGTGAATGACAATGCATGAAAATGTGAAAAAAGAAGGAAAAAAACCCGAAAAGGATGAATTTTATACTTTTTAGTCCGTTATAAAAACATGGTACATTAGGTTTTTTAATTCGAACTTTTTTTCTTCTTACCATACATTTTATTTCTTTGACCTGTTCTTTTGAAACGGAATCTAATATAACGATACGGGACTCATCCGAGGCCCCGTAAACAGAGAGAATAAATACACTTCAGACCCTTTAATTAAAATCCATTGATGAGCAAGACTGATTCCAGCAGCCACGTAATTCTGGCTCCAAATATCAAACACAAGGATAAATTTAACAATGAATAAATGACAGTTTAACTAAAAAACACACTTTTATTGTAGATCGAACTAAAAAATGAAAAATAAATTATAATTTAAAAAAACTAAAGAACACGCTTTTATAGTGAATCGAACTAAAAAGTAAAAAAATAATTCTTAATTTAAGAATAAAATGATGAACGACAAAATTAATGTCATTGGGGTAAAAGCGTGGGGTGCAATTTCGGAATTGAAAGAAGTCAGAAACTATAACAATTGATATATTTATAGAACATCCTACGCTTTTACCCCATTGACATTAATTTTCTCGTTCATCATTTTATTCTTATATTAAGAATTATTTTTTTACTTTTTAGTTCGATTCAGTATAAAAGCGTGTTCTTTAGTTTTTTTAAATTATAATTTATTTAGAATCTTTCTTGAAAAAAAAAAACTTTTAACTTAAGGTATCCGACTACTTGCGACAACTTTAAAAAAAAAAAATTAAAGACAAGGAGATTTTTTTGTGGTTTTTAGATTTTTTAGTACGATTTAAGAAAAATATGATAAAATTAAGAAGTATAAAATAAATTATTAGTACTAAAATGTGTGGGAAAAAATGGGTAAAAATATACAAAAAAGAGCATAAACGCGGCCCATTCTGTACAAAACGTTTATAAACAAATTTTCAGTTTTCCAATTCTGATGTGTTGCTATGTTATTCCTTTTGAAATGACTTTCAGAGTAAGAGATATTTTAATTTTCGCAAAAACTAGAGCATTTCATAATAGTTATTATATGAAATTGCTTAAAAAAACAGTGATTATGTTCACATAAAGAACTGTTGATTCTACAATAAAACAGTGATTGGTAAATCTGAAGGTTAAAACACTTCTACTATTATACAGAACATACACAAAAAAATTTCAGTTAATTATTTTCAAAACCTTTTTAGCAATCACACTGGCCCCGTTTGAGCTTTTTCATAAAAACACATTTCGAGTATAACGCGTTCTAAAATATGACATCTCGCTTAAAGTAATGGCAGCTACTTTTACTAAAACTCTTGTAGTGCTTGTTCTAATGAACGGAAAATAATAAAGTTGGTATTTTTATAAAGCTAATAAAAATGACCTATAAGATACAATAAAAAAAAATTGTCACTTTTTGGTAAAATTCACAATTTTAGATTAGTCGGATACCTTAACGAATTTTTTTCCATGAATAGAATTAAGCAAAATTTTGAAGCAAATTGAAGAACGCGACCACAAAATCTAGAGTAGAGTTAAATCAAAAGAGACTTATTTTTTCAAAGTAAAAAAAATTGTTTGAAAATGCTTTTAGAAAGCGAATCAAGGAGTATTACAATAACGAACGAAAATTTATATTTGAATGGAATCTAGTCAGCGAACTACCGTATAAGAGGAAATGAAATAAATATTATTTTTAGAATATTCTTCGCGGTTTCCTTTTTATTTGAGGTTTTATTTCAAGCACCAATTTAAGAGCAATTCAACTTCGAAGAATTTTAACTCTCGTCTTGTTTTTTTAATTTACTTTTTCCTCCTTTTCACTTTTGTTTTCTTCGAAAAGAAATACGAGATCACTTTCAATTATTTTACATTTTCTTTTCTTTTCAATTTGATTTATGTTTCAACTGTGATAAAAAAATATTTAAAGAAAGTTTTTGAATCGTCTGAAGATTTTCTCTTCCTGTAAGGTTTTATTTGTACTAGATGAATCAAGTAAAAATAATAAAAAAACATGTTTTATCTTTGAAGTATTTTTTTAAAAATATTAAGCAGAAAACGCGAAAGTTTTAAGTCCCAGAAGAATATTTATTTGAATAAGCTATAAAAACAATTTAAAAACGTTTTGAATAAGTTATGAAATATTTTACATTTTCTCAATCTTTTGCATGTATTATAAATGCAAAAAAAATAAAATAAATAAATAAAACTGTTTTCATAAGAAATTATTAGCTGTAAAATATTCACGCTTTATCACAAGTACACAGAGTTTGGTGTTGTTCGATCGGTTAATTTTCAACTCTTTTGGGATTTAATAACTAGACTCTAATAAAAAGAGAAAAATAGTGCTTTCATTTAAACAATCTGTATTGCGAGACTTCAGTTTGATAAATATGAAAAGGAATAACTTAGAGCTGTATAAAGGATCTAATAATGAGCTAATGTAAAACGGAGGAAATTAGATGTTAGAGAATTTGATTATTTCCAAACATCTATATTTGTGTACAGCTTTCCGGTTGCCTCGCATAGTTTTTCGAAGTCAGATTTGGCGTGTAACAGGATGAAGCTCTTGCTTGTCTCCTTTGTAACGTAGCATTAGAATGGGCTATTCGTAACTCCAGCATTAACACTAAGGGTGCCATTTTCACGAAGACTGTACAACTTCTTGCTTTTGCAGATGATATTGTAATCATTACTCGAATTTAAAATGCTTTGTCGGAGGCATGTTCAACCCTTAAGATGTCGGTTGAAAAGTTGCATTTAATTATTAATGAAGATAAAAACTAAATACATCTCAATTAAAAAGCTCCGATAGGTTTTAAATATCAACAGACTGAAATTTTTAACTTTGAAATGGTTGATATAAATATATATATATATATATATATATAATTTTGCCTATTTGGGCTCAAACGTTAACATTCTAAACGACATTGGTGCTGAAATTAGAAGACATACACTCATGGACAAAAAATTAACGCACCATGAAATAATTGCTGGATCGTAACGAAGCATGGCATGAAGGTACATGTCGGGGAGATATGCAAATGATTAGAAATGCAACTTGATTACGCATTACGTATAACCAGTAGAGGACGTTTAACGTCGTTTTCCGTGGAGTATAAAACAGGTAACCAAAGCTTGCTTGATTGGCCTGAATCTTTTACAAAAGAAGTGCTGAAGTAGACATGCCATTACGCCGTTTTCGAAGACAATATGAGCAGCTGTCGCAGTTTGAGAGGGGGAAGTCATCGGCAGGATGGAAG
Organism: Trichonephila clavata; assembly: GCA_019973975.1. NCBI lineage: Eukaryota > Metazoa > Arthropoda > Arachnida > Araneae > Nephilidae > Trichonephila > Trichonephila clavata. The sequence continues at coordinate 153,915 of BMAO01009608.1, read as the reverse complement.
CTGGGTGGTCGGTCTGCTAGGCTAGTAGCTCGTCAATTAGGCCACTCTGATTGTGTTGTGAGGAGGTGTTGGGACAAGCGGATTCGAGAGATGTCATTTACACGAAAACCAGGCTCAGGACACCCTCGACAGATCAGTTGTTGAGAAGACCGCCCTATCGTAAGAAATGTGCGCGTACAGCCAACTGCTTCATCCAGGCCCATGTAGCACCTTCACTAAGGACCCCTGTGTCTTCTCGAACAATACGAAGCCGTCTGGCTGAAGGACATTTGATATCATGGCGCCTTTTACGTGTGCTGTCTTTGACGCCCGCCCATCGATGCCTCCGTATGGAGTGGTGCCGCGCACGAGGAAACTGGACTGCAGTGGAATAGAACCAGGTCGTCTTTAGCGACGAATCCAGATTCAATCTCAGCAGTGATGACAATCATGTTCGTATGTTGAGACCCCGTGGTGAACGCCTCAGTCCTGTCTTTGCTTTACAGCGTCACACCACTTCTACAGCTGGTGTGATGGTATGGGGTGCCATTACCTACAATACACGGTCACCCCTAGTATTGATCCGTGACACCATGACAGCCGAGCGGTATGTCCATGACATCCTGCAACCACATGTGTTGCCACTCATGCAACGGCTCCCAGGAGCCGTTTCCAACAAGACAATACTCGGCCTCATACGGCAAGGGTGTCACAAGACTAGCTCCACACGGTTAATACCCTTCCTTGGCCTGCCCTATCCCCAGATGTGTCTCCAATCGAGCATATCTGGGATCATTTGGAACGGTGAGATGGGCATCCCACGAGTTTGAACGAATTAAAGGCAAGGTTGCAGCAAATATGGAACTAAATGTCTCAAGACATCATACTGAACTTGTATGCCTCAATGCTCGATCGTATTGCATCGTGCATTCGTGCTAGATGGGGTTCAACAGTGTATTAAATCCTCCGTTCTTTTGCCTTTTTCTCTAAAATAAATGATCCTTTTTCTTTTATTTTCTAAACATTTACTTATATCAAAGTAGTCATTACGTATGTAAAATTTCGTTTCATTTTGATGACTCCTTCTTGATGCACTAATTTTTTTGTCTATTGCAAATCTCTGTTTCACGGTCTTTCTTAAATTGATTCCGTTAAAGTGCGGAATAAAGGGTTTTCCGCATTTTAGTTTGGTAATCTTCACATTAGTAGTTTTCGTATCCTTAAAATTCAAAAAATGTTTTTTTCATTTCCTTCGTGTTAGGAATTTCGATTGAACGTTAACTCATTCCAGAATAATTTATTCTAAAAATAAAGAAGCAAAGTGTCAGAGAGACAGTAAATGTATTTAGTAAAAAATTCCTTGATTAATTTATAAAAAATTTAATTACGAGATAAATTAAATGTTAAAAGTTTCCTATATTTCAAAAGTATAGCTTCAAGTACCTCACATTTTCAATCAAGCATCGCGTGTGTGAAAAACGCTGAGGAATATGAAAAAGAAAACCCCTATAAGTTTACATATCATCCACTATTCTGCCTTTATGGCGTCTTAAGTAGATCTATAAACACCCATTATGGCTACTCTTTATCAGAACGTAATAGTGCAGAACACTTCGACACAAAATTTATGGGTCCTAAAATTTAATGCTGGCACGTCTTGTGTTATGGCTTTATGAAGTATATTCTTAAGGTAAAAGTCTCACTGGATACTCATAAACTCGAATATGTGCCACATTTTTCTTTATCCTTTTTTTTATTGATTTACATCTAGTTTTGCCTAAAAAGAAAACAAAGTGATGCAAATATTTTTTTTTTCAAGGTGAAAGTTTTAAATGTTTGAATCAAATAATATAAAATACATTGTGTTCCGAATTTTGTGTAATGAATGCTCAAAATAGTGTGAATATAATGTATATCTGGATGTGTTATACATTAATATAGATTTTTGTTGGATTTTTTTTAATGTTGAAATTGAAAAAATTCGCAAGCATCACCGTTCCTTACATTATAATGCCGATTCAATCAAAACCAGGCGAAATTTTGGCGATAGAGTCAAGTTGGCATCATTTTTGGAGACCATGTTTGCAATCATTTTTTGGACCATGTAGGCAACTTGGCGACCATTGGATGCTTCTGTAAGTTACTGGAGGAATCTATAAATATCACGATTTACGACGTAAGCGGAATTTTTCGAGAAATATCCGTGAAGAGAATAAAGGGGGAGCTACTCGCCGAAACTGAGTCAATTTTGTCTTGATCATTGACGAGCAGCGATTAGCGATTACTTCGGCTGTTGAGTAGGACGAGGGAGCGCTTGTGAATAATCTTTAATATACTTGTATTTTAGACTCTGCCAGTTGTGTCTGAGAGCTGTGGAAAGTGTGAAGACTTCCTGAGACTTATTTTGCAAATATTACAGTTGTATCCTGCATTTCTAAGGATTGTTTTTCGACAATAAATTTTCATCTGTCTTGTTCTTTGAGACTGATAGCATAAAATCCTCAAACCCCGATCTACGTAACAATATGAAAAGAAAAATGTTCAATAATCAACCTTTCTCTAAAGTTGTAAAAGTGAACATTTAATTTGCGGAAATAAAAACAGGTTAAAAAATTACTATAGATTAAAATAAAGCGTGAATAGTATACATATGAAGAGAGAGAGAGAGAGAAAACTATTCCTATTGGCAGAAAACTGAAATGACAAGAAGTATATTTATATATATTATTCATGCAAGTTTCTCTTTTATTGTTTTATTTTTTAATCTTACGCTGTGCTGAATTAAAATAAAAGAATCAAATAAAGTAAATATTAACGAATACGGGTTAATATATACCGTATTCGAATCTATACTCACTTAAGTTCTAAAGTTAATGCTACTGAAAATTGGATGCTGCTTAAAATAGAAGGCAGGAAAAGTTTTTGGATGGGAGAGGTTAAACATTATACTGATGGTAAGAGAAATTTCAGGTTGATCTCTCTTTTTATGAAACAAGATTTTCATGATGTTGTAATATATTAATACGTGTTATTGCAACAAAGCCAACGTTGAACATTAACTCCCCAAGTTGGCAAGAAAAACAAGGTAAAAAACATGGCCAAGGCAGGAAAAACGTAGTAATATCTTGGTTCCAGGTTCGGAATACATGGTAGTTGCATCAAAACTTCCCAATCAAGCTCTTGGAGTTTCTGGCGAGTCACTATAGACGTGATTGGTCTGGCGTTTGTTATATAGGAATACACCTTTTCTGTTGGCCAGTGCTGGCCATTTCGTGGTCAATCACTAGCTTCAAACCGTCTAATTATTGACAGTAGAGATTTGAATTTAGTGTTTGGCCATATAGAAGAAACTCATAGTAAATGAACCTTTTCCAGTCCCACTAAGTGCACAGTAGAATCTTCCTGATATGGCCTATGTTTGAGCTGCTTCACCGGGCTTTGACCACGATAGTTTTGGCACAGTGTTGTCGTATGTGACCTATTTCTCACCCCCCCCCCCAGTTATCATCCGCTTAAGAAATGGGTCGATTTCATTCTATTTGGCCACAGCTTTGCTATGGAAATTCGATCTATCAGGTTTTTTGTGTTAATTGGTGTGGCACTCAAATATCAAGTTTTTCTTAGAATCCAGCTTTGTGTGAATGATTTATCATTGTTTTATGGTCGATCCTGGTAATGCACCTGGGCATTGCTACGACTATTAACATGTAGGTCAATTTCAGCCATTTCTGTGATTTTATTCACATTTTTGACGACGGGCATACCTGAACGGAATCGATGAAGCCAAAATTGCACGTAATTCGCTGCTACAGTATCAAAATCATAAACACCATCAGCGGCTTGGCTCGCATTTTCGCCTTCATCAAAGAAAAACTGTAAAAAGGCCGAATTTTCTCTTCTTTGGCTTCCATTTTTAACGCCCTGTAATTCAAAACTGATTGAACCAAACAAAAAAACAGAAGCACATGAATTGTTTTAGTGTGAAATGCCATCTTATTCTCTATCGAGCATAAATCTAAAATTATTTGTTCGATACTCTACGAGATATCAAACACCCCAGCAGGGGCGTAGCTATCGCTGTATCAGCCGTATCAATGATACGAGGCCTCCAAGCTACAAGGGCCCCAACAAGTAAAACTACAGTCCTATTAACAAGGCTCTCATATCCAAAAAAAGGGCCCCAAGAAATTTTGATACAGGGTCCCCTCAGAACTAGCTGCGCCAGTGCTCCACAGCCATCTACCGAAACCTAATATCTACCATCCCCAACCTATTATTTTTAATAAGAATGGAAATAAATAAATCACGCTATGTATATATATATAAATATATATATTTATTTATATATATATATATATTGTGACGGATCTATACGCGTCCTTTCACTAACCCTCTTGGGAAATCTTTGGGGCAATGAAAAATATCAACGTTCTCATAAGAAGAAGATGCGACATGCAAATTTAAGTTTATTATATATATAGTTCAGGTTCACTTGCTAGAAAGTTAGTTAACTAAAGGTGACAAAGTGAGATGTAAGTGGAAGAAATACGGAAGAAGGATAGAAAGTCCGTGTGAGAGAATAAAGACAGGAAGGTGATTTGATAAAGAAATTGAAGGATTAATCCTTAATAGATAAGTAGACTGCCTACAGTTCAGGTATTAGTCACCTACACATAATACGTTTGATATTTAAACTATTAAAGAGGTTTAAGTTGAAATTAGTTACATATCTACCGTGTAAAGCAATATTAAGGTTGAAGATAGATTAATATAAAGGGGCTAATTTATTAGATGCAATCTCCAAAAACGCGACTCGTCCCTCCCCTTGTGATTAATGGGAAACATCCTATTTATTGCAATTCATTGAATGAATAACTTGAAATTATCATGTCGAATCAACCTTCACTTCCTCCTACACCCTTAGCCGAGCCTTAAGGTAGACCCGGGGGGAATATTACAATATATATGAGGGGTGAGTAATCTTATCCCTCGGTGGGGGGAGGTCAAAAGGAAGATTAGCCATAGTCAATATAACTTCAATTTATTCTTTGATACGAACAACAAAACAATTTTTGTTAACCAAAGTTACGAGATGCACCCAAATGCAAAATATAGAAACAATAGCGAGGCAGACGAGATACCAGAAGATTTTAAATAAACACACACAGATCACTTACGTCAAAACACACAAAAGATAAAAAAAATGGTTAATAATAACAAAAAATTTGAATTCAAACAAATATGCAATTTTGATCAACATACATTTTTATAGTGAAAAATAAAGATTTATATACTTCCCAAGAGTTTCAGCCAATTGTTCCTGTTTGCATTAAAAATAAAATTCATTTTTTTATAAAATAAAAACAATTCATCTGTTAAGTTTGAGTTTTAGAAAAAACACATTAAACAGTTAAAAAATAAGATACATAATTGAAATAATATTATCATATATTTGTTTTTTTTCTGGCAAAAAATAGTTAGCAAACTCTTTTGAAATTCCTGGTATAGCTTATTTTAAAAAATTTGACAATTGATGCTGTAAAATAAAAATAAAAATAAGGGAAAAAATTGTATTGATATATGTAAACTTTTGTCAATATCGTTTAATTATTTAATAAAAATGCTTATATGGGTTTCTGGAGCATGATTCCTAACTTAAAGGACGCAAGAATATCCCCCCCCCCCCAAACAATTTATAATTTCAATGACGATTGACAATTTACATCTGGGGTGGGCAGACTTTTCCAGGGTACGGGCTACTTTTAAGTTTTTCAAGGTGTTGCGGTCCACTCAGTGTCATAGGTGTAGTGGGCTAAAAGAAAGTATCCAATACAGTCGGACCTCCATTTTACGAACTTCTATTTTTCGAATTTCTCTATTTAGCGAACTTTTTCCTGGAACCAAGAACATTTTCCGATTTTCTTCGTAAAATTACCCCCAAATAGCGAAGTGCATTATTTAATGAAATTTTCCTTAGGATTCGATTTTTTTCCTATTTCCATAAAATACCGTATTTACTCTAATTTGAGCCACACTTTTTTCCCAATGTTAATGCTATTGAAAATTGGGCGTGGCTTATAATCGAAGAGGAAAAAAATTGGTTGGATGGGGTATTTAGAGCAATTGCAGCTTCATGGATGTGCTTAAAAGTTTATAATACTGATAAAATAATTAATTATTCACTTCCTATTAGTTTTCCTTTTAAATTTATTTTCGTAAAATTGGATATCGATAAGCGATTTTAGACTATTTATCTATTTTCACAAAATCTTCTTGAGAATTGGGGCCTCGGCTTAGAATCGTGGGTGGCTTAGATTCAAATAAATACGATAGTTCAAAACTTTCGTATGATGGAATGATTATTAAATCTTAGTGAAGGCGGTCACTCCAAAATGTCTTGGCTGTCCACCGGTCTATCGCGATCGACTTAATGCCCATTTCGGATTTACATGATATTATAAGCACCTCGCATTTAAACTTTGATAACCAATATTAAATTAAAAGGGAAAACAACATGAAATTAATTACAAAATAAAAAAAATCATTTTATGTATAATAGTAATTAAAGTGTATTATTAATTTGTGCGCAGTTAACGAAATTATAAGCAAAAATAAAAAGAATTTCACAGCTGAGGGCTACTGAAATACAAAAAGAAATGTAATTTTAAATGAAAGTAAAACTACAGAAATTTAAGAAGTTGCGGAAATAATTTTTTATAAGCTTCAAAATCTCAAACTATCACAAAAGACTTAAACAATCAATACATTAGGTGTAGCTAAAAAGAACATAAACAAAATTTTAATTATGGTGATAATCCACTTCATTTATGGTCGACAATTCTAAAATTTCCAAGACTAAAAACACTCATCCTTTGAGGAAATCTGAAGCTTAATTAAATTACAGCAAATCCCAAATGGGCAAATTTACTTAACTAAATCCTTAAACTAATTTGAAAAGCTTAGAATTTCATTCTATTCTTATTTCGCGGCTTAACTTCAGGATTACATCTAGATTTTTTTGTGTTAGTATAATTTAATCGAGTTTTGAGGCATACTTTTGTGAATGCACTTTCTTTACGTTTATTTTTTAGTTCATTTTCATCGTAAATCTTCTCTTTGCCGCTAAAAGTCGTGAGTTTTAAGCTACTTATCTAAATAAGATTAAATATATTTGAGAGAATTCGTGATTTCTTTTTGAATGAAAAGTTTGCTTAGATGCACATTATGATGGAATTCAAAAACAAATAAATCCGCCATAACCAATCAATATTTTAAGCATAATTCTAAATAATGTGTTAAGGTCTTTCTTAATATGTTCTAATAATTTTCCATTTTTTTCTCCTTTTCTCGAATGGGGTTGCGTATTGGTAAATACCATTGCACATTTGCACATACCTAGTTCATACCCCGGGAGCTGTAGCCCTTTTAGTGTGCCACCATATAGATAGATGCCAAACGCCGCAATGTAATTTTGATGCCCAGTATACCCCCCTGAGGAACGCACCTGAGCTCTGACAATGCGATATTGTACTAAGAATTTCTTATTTTGCCCAGAGCTACCGAGCCGAACAGGTACTCTCGGTATCTTTACCATGCCGCATAAACATACGACATGATGGACGCTGTTGATTTTTTGCATCATGTACCTGCAAACTTTGACCGGAACAAGTTCATATATATATATATATAATCAAAATTTCTCTACAAGAGAGAGATGAATAAACATGATTAATACTTAAAAGAATAGCAATTGCTAGGTAAACTATTAGAAATATAATTGTAAATAAAATTAGCCATGCTTAATACAATGTTTATAAAAGTTATTAAAATTTAAATATATATTAGATTTATATCACTAACTATAGAAATGTTATTTTTTACTATATTTATCGTAATAATGTATTAGTTAGTGATATATAATATATATTTAAATTTTAATAACTTTTATAAACATTGTATTAAGTATGGCTAATTTTCTTTACAATTATATTTCTAATAGTTCTCAGTGAAATGACAATTTGTAATAATATAATAGCGTTTTTTAATTAATTGTACAGTTAATTAAAAGATGGTGCCACATGTTAAATAAATTAATAATAGTATATTTTTTAAAAATTAATTGAGTATGTTTGGGTTGTACTTTTATCTTCTATAAATTTTATAACAATATTTAGAGTTCTTAAACGTATTTATAAAAACAAAGTTATTTTATCATAATTTACTAATTTTATGCGGTACTGCTCTACTCCTTTCTATCGCGCGGGAAAAATGGTTGTTGCTGTACTCACGTAGTAAGTTTTTCATCTAGTTTTGTTTTTGCATTGATTTTAACATATACTAGTAAATATTAGTAGGCTATAGTTTCATCTTTTTATATTAATAGATTGTGTTTTATTTGTAATAGTTAAACTTCTCTTGATATTCCTTACTTTTCCTATGGCCCAGAGTATTGGCAAATACAGGTGAAGTTGGGCTAACCGCAAAACTTTGTTTAAACCTGTAATCTTGGTTCCTAAGGCCAGGAGTTTGCTATAGTAATACTGTAGCTAATACTTTTTTTTACTATCGTGACTAGTAATCTTATATTTTATAACTATTTTTATTAGTGGCCGTTGAAAGATATTTCTTTATATGGGATTGATGAGGCAGTCCTTTGCTATTAGTTATTCTTGTTTACTGTACACTGAACATGAAAACACACAGATAGACGGAATCACAAACAAACATACACACACAACACAAATACACAAAGCACATACCAAGCTGCAGCCAGTTACATGATGAAGAGAGACAATTACAGAAGAGAAAGGAGGGCGGTCTCCGGGAATCTCGGTATTTATAGGCAGCTTAAATCACACGATCTGAGTGGGTGGATAGGTGTAGTTTAAAATACTCTTGTTAGGCGGCTGGTTAACTTATTACTTAAATGTTGATCCTGAAGGGATGGATCATAGGTAATTAAAAGTTATTAAAAATAATTAATGGGGATTATTACATACATACATACATATATATATATATATATATATATATATAATTTTCCAAATGAATTTTGGATTTTCGGAATAATGTAAATTTTTTAAATGAATTTTAAAGTAATATTATTCAGACTGATTAACTGTTAACTAACGTCACACTGTATAGCTGCATAAGGGCTATTGGCAGAATACCCAAGGGAACCAAACTCACCCGAAAGGGGTTTAGAGATACAAACCGGTCTGCCGGGAAACAAGCACCCCCACGTTCAGTCTTTATCCAACAAAATCTGTGTTTATAATTTTTACAGAAGTACAAAGTAGCTTACATAATACAAATTAAAGAAAAATTCACAACAAACACATACCTAATTACATAATACAAATATACAAAGCTAAAAATTATTGGCAACAAATCTCGTAATTTTGAATCGAAGTCAGGTAACGAGGAAGACACCTGCACTGGCACAACTTTCTCCGAACCTGCACACCACGCCAAATGGAGAACTTTGAACCTCAACAGATTTAGCGTGCATCAGATTGTTCTTAGTTCATAGCGGATCTTCAGTGGCACTAGGCTCAAACTCAAAACAAATCGGCCACAAGTCCGCATCCACGGCAACTAGGATTACCACGACCCTTATAGTAATCCGAAGAAATCCTTAAGTAAGTGGTGATTAATATCGCACTCTTACGCAGCACTAGGTCCTCGAGGTGCGAGGTGACAGACCTCGTAATTTCTAGCCGCGGTCAAATGAAGAAGACGACATCTGAGCTTGCACTACCTCTCCAAACTGAAAAATCATGCCAACGGGAATTGAGCCACGACAGATTTAACGTGAATCAGAGCCTCTACACAGCGGATCTTCAGAGGTGCTAGGCTCAAAATCACATGCCAGCCATGGGCCTCTAGGCTACCGTGGCTGAAGGAATTTTTTTAAATAACACTTTGAATCATTCGATGCTTTGTGGGGGCTGATGCACGTTAAATCTGTCGAACTCAAAGTTCTCCCAGTGGGTTTGGAGAGAAGGGTGCCTGTTTTGGTGTCTTCCTCGTCATTTGACCGAGACTCAAAATTACGATATCCATTGCCAAGAACCCTCGTGTTGCTTTACAGTGCCTCTTTCACTATTTATTGAGTCACTCTATATACACAATCTATAAATCGATCGACCCCGATCTTGCAATTTTTATACCTCGCCTTCAACGGTTCCTTTAAAATTTTAAGATAAAATAAACGCCAGCATTTTGCATATATTTTCAGAAAAAAAAATCTAACTTGCAGTATTGAAACATTGATTAGCATAGCTATAGACGCAATAAATTTTATTTAAAAAAAAACTAATAAACACTCCTTTATAGTTAATCGAATTAAGTTTTACATTAATTTTTTTAGTCGCCAATTCTGGAAATGGGGTCCGAAATTAGTCGCCAGATGCGGGATGGGATCTGAAAAGAGGATATCGTTCATCCTGATCAGGATAATGGAACGAAGTTATTAAATTCTTGTACTGTCATCAGTCCTGGACAAGTGAGCAAAATTTCGAATTAATCAGACCTTTTAAAATGGGTGAAAATGGAATTCAAAGAATCCGTTACATACAAGTGAAGCTTTTAAAAGGGAGGTAAACACGAAAGCAATTTTACTAACCATGAATCCTAAACAGCAATGCTCATATTTAGAACTTTTTCCTCAGCAGAATGCCTGCTACATTGGCGTATCTAGCTCTGATTGGACCTTGTACCAAACTGTACCCTGTACCCCTTTTCAAATATGAGCGCCTTGTTTGTGGAACTGTAGTTACACGTGTTGGGGCCTTTGTACCTTGGGGTCCCGTATCATTGATACGGATGATACAACGATAGCTACGTCTCTGGTCTGCTTATGGAATCGAACGGAGTTCTGCCTGTTATGAAAGAATATAAACCATAGCTAATAATAAATCTCTAAATTTTGAACACTCAATATCCTTCGAACCATCTTTCTTTACAAACGATTATCCCAGCATAGAACAAAAGGCTGCTTTCGATTCGAGACGGGAATCCATTTCAGGCGAAAGTCCGACTTCTTTTCCTTGAAGATACATCTATGCCTTATTCGGGATTCGAACCCAAGTCCACTAAGTTGCAAGCCGAGGGTCATATCCACCATACTGGCTGGGCGGCACTGGATTTTAATAACACAGTGATTAAGTTCAAGAACTTTTCAAGGCATCATCACCTCAAATCGTTGGTTCGAGAGAGAGAGAGAGAGAGTCCCGCATCCACCTAAGTTCTTTGCGCTAATTCAGGGGTGAAAAATTGCTTTGGCTGAAAAGCCACGTTGTTGAGTGAGCGAATATTAACGTCGCCCACACTGTTAAGCTACTCAAGGGCTTTTAGCGACGGACCTCTTAATTTTGAACCAGGGCCAATGACGATAACTACACCTGAGTTGGCACCCTCCACACCAACGGGAGGACATTGGAACTCCCTTACACGGTGGGTCTTCAGCGGTACTGGGCTCGAACTCATGACGCGCCATACACGAGTCTGTTACCTTGACCACTAGGCTACCACAGCCTCGCTACATTATAGGAGCGGAGGATACGGAACCTTTGCATTCATTGAAAAATTTTGCCTAGTCAGAAAATTGTACCATAAAAAAAGTCAATGAATATAAGTTAAATAAAATAATGACAATTTTATTCATTTCATCTATATCTATATCTGCAAGAACATTTCATTTTAGAATCGGTTTAACGAAACAAATGTTCCTTATCCCATTTTTCTACAATTTTGGTTGAAATCGGGAGGGAGATAGTTTGTTGGAATTTTTATTGTTGTCTTGTCCTCCCGAAAGGGAGGAAAGTTTCCAGAGTTCGAGACAGGTTGGATTTCTAGATGTACGCCTGTCGTTGACCGTAGCTTTGAGCACCATACAGGTGAAAGTACGATTTCGCTCAGTACCACCCAAATTTAGAGGGAGAACACCAAGGGGGGTCAGAGCCTCCCACCTCTCTTTCCCTTTCACCAAACTCACAGAGAACTTGAGGCTCGACGGCTATTTAGAGTGCACCCCTGACACAAAGACATATGCAAACATCTATGTCTTTTCCGGAACTCGAGCCCATGCCCTACAGCACGGCAGCCAACGTCGCTAACCACTATATATAACCACTATATATAACCACTATTTTCATTGTTTATGTCAACCACAACTTACCTAATTTTTTACTCTTGTTGATCTTCAGGAAAAAAATAATTTGCTCTGAAATATATGTCGACCCGAATATAAGGAACATTTTCTCTATATTTGGTTTTCGGTCTTGGCAGGCAGTCAAAAATTCTTTGGGAGCTGCATTTGGGCCCCTGTACTAAGTAATGGTATATACTTATTAAAAATCAATACACACATATTGAAACTATTTTGTTGTATTGCGTAGAAGTTTTAAAAGCGAGTGCCAGTTCTAAGTCATGCTCGTTAAATAATCGTGGTCGAAAAAATGTCTCTGACTCTTTTCTAGTGTAACGTTAATTAAAAAACCAACCAAATCCCAAATCAAAGAATTGTGTTTTAGCATGATGAACTGAATCTTGGAAAAGAGATGATGGTTAAATTACTTGTATGGAAGGCACGTAGAGGGAAAAAACTATCGTTTTTAGGTATAAAAAAATTCCGTTGGAGTCAACATAGCCCTTTTTTTATTGCACTTGTGCGATTTTTAACAAAACGTTCACCATCGTTTGAGTAGTTAGCTTGAACTCCGAAATATGTATTGGTATTCACAGACATCGTTGAAGCTTTTACTCCGGTATTAATTTTTGAAGAGGAAATTTTAAATTTCTATATATCATATTTATATAAAAGAATCATGAAGTCTTGGGAAAGTCGTTGGTTTCTACTGAAGATGCAAGGTAGGAAATTTGATATCTTATCTTTTAAGTATTTTAAACAGGAAGAAATGAAAAACATATTTATTGTTGCATTTTTCTTAAGAAAAGATTGATCAAGTTCTTAACAGTATTTGTTTTGAGATTATTTACCTATGAATGTTATTAAGAGTGTTATGATTTTGTGTATTGAAATTAGTGTACGTATTTATCTCATTAATGAAAATTTTGTTGTGTTGTGTATTTGTTTATCCTTTATGAACGACTTACCAGCAAAAGAAATGCTATTATGTTTCTTAGCAAAAAAAACCCAGCATTGAAGTCTTATTTGTATTTTATTTATTGTATATTGAATATATTACATTCATATAATTTACATATTAAAACATTTTTTGCTTATGACTGCGGCAATCGAGTCGTGTAAGTGATATCGTGCCGGTCGTTGATTCTATCGAGTTGAAAGTTCAAATCCTTGTGCCACAGAAATCCGGTGTAGAGACCCGAAATTTCTCAAGTGATGTGAAATTGTCGAATCGGCCACTGGTCCGCCAAATTATGAAAAATCGCTAATTTGGCGCGTTTTTGCGTGTTGTGTTTTGGAGTAGCAACCCTACTACAACATGATCCAACTTCTCCCTCACTGATACAAAAATCAAAAGGGTTACCAGATTTGGCGCTTTTATCGATTTGGCGAGAAAACACTTGGTGGGAGAAGTGGCCGATTCGACAATTCAACCGTTTGGAGAATGGGTTGGTGTGTGTGTTTAAGCGTCGCTCTCGTCACGAAACCATGTTTCATAATTACAAGGTTCGGTGCTAATAATCCTCGTGTTGCTTTAAATTGAATTTGAATTTTTATCAACGTTGCAATTCTGAAGCTGCTTGAGGGGTTTTTGGAAATACATTCGTAATTTTGAACATCGGTTAAGTAACGATGATACATCAGTTAGCATTCCACTCCAAATTTCCTCTTCAAGGGATTTCAAACCCTCTGGTATATTTGACATCAATCAGTCTCCTTCTACAAGTCGGCTTTTCAAGTGGCACCAGGTGGCCGCTGTAGCCAAGTGGTCAAGGCATCGGATCATGGCTAGCGTGTCATGAGTTCGAGCCCAGTACCACTGAAGACCCGCCGTGTAGGGGAGATGCACGTTAAATCTGTCGAGATCTCAAACGTCCTCCCGTTGGTGTGGTAGTTAGGAGAGGGGGTGCCAGCTCAAGTGTCGTCCGAGTCACTTGACCATGGTTCAAAATTAAGCGGGCCGTTACCAAAAGCCCTCTTGTAGCTGACAGAGTGACGTTAATATTCACTCACTCACTCAGTGGCACCAGGGTGGCCGTATTTATGGCAACTAACACGTGATCGGAGAGTTGCGGATTCGAGTCTTGATGCCACTGAAGACTTCTCTAGTAGAAAGGGGCTTATGCACGTTAAATCTGTCGAGATTCAATGTCCTCTCGAGGATTTGGTAATTAGGAGAGGGTACTGCCATCTCGGGTGTCGTCTTCGTCACTTGACCTAGATTTAGAAATACTGGGTACGTCACCAATAGCCATCGTGCTGCTTTATAGTGTGACGTCAATATAATTCACTCAGTGGGACCAGGAATTGAATCCATGACTCGGTAATGCCGATCACGTGTTCGTGACCACGGCCATTCTGTTGGAAGGGGAGTTCAATAAAATATTTTTCTTTTTCTCTGAATATATTTTTTTATAAGTATACTAAATTTTAACTCAAACTGTGCCTATTATGATAGTTAATTTACTAATAGAAAATCTTAGGCTTAACAGAATAAGAAATTAAGAAAAAATTATTTCGGATTGTGAAAAATCTTTATAATTAAATAGCGAATCAAAACTGATATTTCACCTAGCATCTTCATACGAGAAAAAACTGCAGTAATTTTATTATAAATACTTTTTACGCAAAATTAGACATTTTATGCATACGCTATAAACTTATAATATAAAAAGAAACCAAGAAAGAGAAGTATTTATTTTTGCATTATCTCATCTGCCCTTTTTAAAAATAAAATAAAATGAAAATCTATTGACAAATTTTAGAATTATATACTATGAATATACAGAATACTATTAAAATATCAATTTATGCATAACCTTCAGCATAAGAAATCAGTAAAAGAACAATATATATAATACTGAGAAAAATCGTTTAATATTTAGCATTTTTTTTCAATTTTGAAGTTATTTTTCATATAAATTTTTCAGTTTATCAAAATAGGAATAATATTTCTTCTTCCCCTTTTGAACGCGCTGATTTATGCGTTCCTATTTGAAACCATAATACAATACTTCAATTCCAATATCCTAAATGAACACTTCTATATATCATCAAACTCCATCGCAAACTTTCTCACTTTCTATAACAGATAATCGTACTACTTTAGCCATTGGCTAAGAATCGTTCAGAGTGTCCATGACTTCCATATTTTATCGACTTTGATATTTGCTGGCCCAGACCGAAACGTGACGACAATTTTCATTGGCCTCCATTCACGTAACAATCGTCTGCTTCGATTTGGAAAATATCGAACGTCAAATGTTTCCAAGAACCCGAGTTCAGAATTGTGATGTTTTGAATGGTTATTAGAAATGGTACAAGGGAACTAATTTTGGCAAAAGGTTTGATATAAAAAGACTGAAATCATTTCATTGGATTTGTAAGCAATATTCCTTTTTGAAAAATAAATGGATTACTTATTTATCGTCAGATAAACTTGCTATACGAAAATTTTAATCTGGAAACGATTTGGTAAACATGTTTTTCTTAAAACAGAAATATTAAGCAGAAAAGGGAATTTAAAATTATGGAATTGAAATCGTATTTGTGAAACTGCGTTGAGAAAATAGTTTCACTAAAAAAAAATTCAATAATTTATTTGAAACTTTTGTTTTATAGGAATATTTTAAACAGATTTTAGCAATTTAAGTAAATATCTTACTCATATAAAAATACATTTAATATTAAATCTTGACAAACAAATTCGTATTTTCTTCTATTCTTCATAAGTGAACTTATATGAATTAAAAATGCCTCAGATCTAATTGGCTTTTTATTATTTAAGATTCAATGATTTAAAATTGAGAAATATTTTATTTAAAAAATATATCATGTGTATATTCAAGTATTTAAAATGTATTATTACTTTCATAATTGTCTACAAAATTTACTTTTAAGATGAATTATACATGTAAGTAATGTCTTTTTATACCCTCAGAGGACTGGAAATAACAACTGTTTTTAATTTTTTTTAGACGTAAGATAAAAACCTCACAGGAAAAAATGGTATTTTTCCGTTTCGCGGCGCATATGTCGCCAACGAGGTTTTATTGGCGACAACAAATTATACACACAATAAAAAAAAATTATAAATGTTGGTTCTCGTTGGGTTTTTCATCTATTTTGATGTATTATGAAAAATAAGTTACTGATAAGAAAATACTTCGCACGCGCGCCTTGCTTTGAAAATGTGATGGTAAAATATTACAAGCGAGAATATTCCATTTGACGTTGGTTGTATCATTTTTGGCGACTTAATCGCTTACGCCGACGAAAAAGAAAAGTATCGAAAAATTTATAACAATATTTATTTTGAGGGATCAAAGCTACAATTGAATTGGTATCAATTGAAGTTTTATCAGGCATTTGTTTTCAATTGCTTAAAAATACTTTATTATTGTACAAAACTATACTTATAGTATAAACATGCAAGAAAAACATAGTAATGTATTATTACACGATCCAATAAGTTGAGATAAGAACTGAGAAAAGAATAGGCTGAGAATGTTTTATCAATTGTGTGGCCAATTTATTTGACACTAAATTGCATTCATGAGCCCTTCGAGGCCCGCGGGCCACGGGGTGAAGACTCCTACCATAGAACATGAAGTCGCAAACCATGTGTAATCGGAGTAATTCGAAACAACAGCTGTGATGAGTGTTATGTACAGTGGAATGAAAAGAGGCTATAAGAGGTTAGAAATACATTTATTTGAAGAAATCATGTTTATAATAGGAATAATGCGTCCCAGCTCGACATCAGAAATGCAACCGTATTTGTTTGAACGCGTTCGACAATCCTTCGAGCATCGTGGTCGGCTATGCTATGATTTACGCGACCGCAACTTCGAACAAATCCAGTGAAAATAACTTGCTATATTTCTGACATCGTTTTGTGATGCATTATTTGTATTGTAAACATCTGGTATTTCTTGCCTCTCATTGCCCCTTTTCATTCCATTCGCGCGATATCACGCCCTTCATAACTGTTTTATGAATTACTCCGATTAAACGTGGTTTGCGACCCAAGTTTTGAGGTGATTTGTCATCCGCATACTGCCTACTATCACCCCTCTCAATTTGTCTGTCGAATTCGGCAACACCCTGTATATATTTTTCTAATTGAAAATTACTACAATGGACTAAATCAGCGTTTCTCAAACTGTGGAGCACGCTCCCCTTTGGGGTGGGTGTGTCAACTCTGCGAAGGGGGCGCGAGCATATTGAAAAGTCGAAAACAACAAATTAATTAAAAAAATTATTAATTTACTGAATGTAAACAAATAAAAATACATTCTGACATAATAAAAAAAACATTTACACTGATATATTACACTAATGAATGTATCAGTGCTCTACGCAACGTATTTTATAATTAATTTAACAATACTAAGTTAAGAACAAGATTTAATAATTACCAGTGCCCCCATGGGATTGTAATATATAAAATTATATACAAAAATTAACACTTATCTTGATAATTTGTACGGTTTATAATTAATCCCTTAACTGCCGATTAAAAGTTACGCGATTCATTTTCCAAAGCCAACCGTTTTCTACGTAGGCATGCGTATGTGATGTATTGGTGGTGGAAGAAAAAGAAGCAAATAATCTGAAGTAACTCCTTCTCAAACATTGTCAAGTTCCTTTTGTTGCTTTCCAAAAGCTTCGGAATTTTTTATGAATAGCAGTCCACAGAAAAGTTCGTACTTCGGAAAGACGTATATATACGTCTGGGGAAATCAACTATTTGGCTGAGCGGGACGTTTATATACGCCGGTGGCATTTGAGGGGTTAAAGTCGTATCGCGTAGTCTTAGCATCACAGTATAGTAATTTTGAATTCATTACATTGTTATTGTATGCGGGGGGCGCGATGAAAATTATGATTGAATATTGGAAAGCGAATATTGAAACTTTGAGAAGCACTGGACTAAATTCATGTGGAGTTCATTATCACATAACTGTAATTACCACTAGTTAAATAACTAGTTTACAATTATTAGTAAAAACAAGATATCGATCATTGGCATGGTCAAGTAATTTTAGCGCGTTTTTCACATGTTGTATTTTACAATAATGCAACTAATGAACTTTTTACTAACAGAAAGTAGTACTGTACCACTCCTCTAAATGTACTACTATAGAGCTGAAAAGAAATAATGACACAAATCTGTATCAGCACTATAAAAAAGCAAAAACTAGCGAAATTCTGAAAAACTATGGGAAAATTTAAATAGGATTCGGCTCATCTAGGGCACAAATGCGACCCAAAGCCGAAAACCCGAGGTCAATTGGTTCCTTATTGGCTGAGAAAAAGGTACGACAAAATATGGAACGAAGACGAAATTTGCGTCCTAGTAGCGCTTTTGTTCCACTACGGGAAAAACGCACTAATAACAAAGCACACGGGTAAACAAAATACCCTTGATTTAAAAATACGTATATAATATAACTATTTTTAATTTTGAGAGAATCTTTTTGAAGAATCTCTTAATAATTGCACATCTTTACCCAATCATTAAATTTGAAATTTTATCTAAATTTTTATCAGTAGAACAACAAGTGCAAGTCTGTCAGTTTTGAATTCATTGGAGATCACGTGATTACATTCATCATGTGACCGTCATGAATTTAGCCCACGAGTCTATATCGCAAACTAAATTATACATAGCGCCTCAATGTATGAAGACCACGTACAATTATTTACTTAGAAATAAGCTTTAGGTGGAACGTCTGTTGCTGATGTCGGGGTTATCGAAATCCACAGTGATCATTGCTTATTCATGTTAGTAACTATTTAATTCTTCTCATTAGTCAGGGTGGGGCACTGAGTCATGGACGAGGCTTGGGAATTCAACAGTATCGCAGGACGTATGGGGAGACATAAATTGACAAGAGAGACAAAACAAAATGTCCAGACTTCTGTTCGAATTAAAATGTCCTGGAAAGTTTTGTACCTGACAACATGCAAGGAAATAATCGATCTTGGGTTTATTTTTTTTACATTTAAATTAATCAGTCATTTTGAATTCGTGATCGCAATGTTAATTCTAAATGAATGTTCTCTAGTTTGGAAAATTACGTTTGAATGTTCTATGAGTTGCACCAAAACTTTAAATGCCTTTTTTTTAAAAAAAAAAAAGAAAATTGCCTTAAGGGGACTTGGTACCCTTTGGATAATTTTTTTTTATTTATGTATTTAAAAAGAATATTTTTTAGTATTTAATATAATGTTTCTATTCAAGAAAAGTGATAAGAGATGGAAATTTTTCACACATTCATAAAAATTAAAAATTTTGAAGAAAATTTGGAAAATTTGAAAATTTTACTCCTTTTTTATTTAATTTTTGACTTGAAATATTTTTGCAATATTGTTAAGGATGTTCTAAACAACTTTAGAGATCGATTTTACAATAACTTGATTAGTTTCGGAAGAAAAAAAGAATAAAATGTTGATATGCATGCTAAAATTCAATGAAAAAAGCCAGTATCTCTCTCTCTCTCTCTCCTACATTTAAATTTTTTTTAAAGTGTTCAGTTTACAGCAAAGTGGATCCCTAATTTTGTTACATGCTTTATATATAACACAGGAAAAAAATGGAAGTGATTCGTAAATAATTGTGGAAGGAGTTAAATTTTGAATGGGGGGGGCACTAATGTATCAAAAAACATAAACTGAGAAAAAAACCAATTTAAAGTTTATAATTCTGAAAGAATAGTTAGAATAAGCTTAAATAAACTTAAAATACCACTTTAAGACATTAGTTATGTATTTTTCTTTAAGATAATAGCATTTTCATATTTTTTAAACCCATGGATTTTTATAAATGATCAATTTTTATAGTGTATTAATTGCACAAGAAAATTCAGGAAAAGTGTTAAAATTTTTTTTTCTGTCATGACAGAAATTTTAGCTTTTTTCTTCACATATTATTCAAGTATAATATCTGTATGAAAAACATATAAGGAATATAAGAATTGAAATAATGAAATTATTAATATTAAAATGTCTTAATTCAAAAAAATTTACATGCACATATTTCACAAAGAAAAAAAATTACATTATTGTAATACCTCGGTCATATACTTCTTAAAAAATACACCTTTTTTTATAGTTATTACTTCTCTTTTTAAAATAAAATTTTTATTAAAAAGGTTTTTTTGGCCCTTTTTTTCTAAGAAAAAAAGGGCCTAAAAATATCTTAATATGTTAATTTACATTTTTCAAATAAAGTTTTATCCAACTTCTAACCTTCCGACATGCAAAAGTGATAATATCAATCGAAAGAGAACAATGCAAGGAATAAAATTAAATAAAAATAAAAATAAAACGATAGTTCGGTCATTTTGGGGGTACTAAATCCTCTTAAATTGCACGTCTTCTTTAATATTAGAAAACTTTATAGAAAATTTTGAAGGTCTTAAATCACTAAATGGA
Source organism: Trichonephila clavata (assembly GCA_019973975.1). NCBI lineage: Eukaryota > Metazoa > Arthropoda > Arachnida > Araneae > Nephilidae > Trichonephila > Trichonephila clavata. Next base: position 133,343 of record BMAO01009608.1, on the reverse strand, counting down.
TTTACTTTACCTTTGAAAAGGCGAAAAAACTATACAGAGCATGGATTTCCATTTTTGGTATTTTAAATGTACTTCATGATACTCCAATAAATGCAATTGGGCAGACTCGGTGGCGTAGTTTGTTTTTCGCTGGCCTTTTGCATCCAAGGTTGCGGGTTCGACCCCGGCCCAAGTCGGTGGATTTTCATGATGCAGAAAATCGACAGCGGCCATGTCGTATGATTATGCGGCATGTAAGAAATCCCTTGAAGTTCCCGTTTGGGTTGGGTGCTTTTGGCAAAATTAAATTCCGAAGTTCAAACTCGCATCGCCAGAGCTCAGGTGACTCCCTCTGGAGAGGAAAAAGGCGTCAAAATTACTTGTGGCAATTGGTGTCGCCTATATGGTGCCGCACTAAAAAGTGATACCAAATCCAGGGGAACGAAATAAGTCTGCTAAGGTAAAAAAATACCAATACGCAGCTCCATTAGAGAAAAAAATAAATGCAATGGCTTATATATAAAAGCTAAATTATAAATTCCTCATAACTAAAGTTGTCTCGCCTTCGTATATGTCCGATAAACGGAGTAACTATATAGGAAAATTAAAATGAATCTAGTAGATTAAGGGTTATAATGAAAATAAATGCTTAGTGAGTGAGCTAATATACAACGTCGTACTATTCAGTTTCTCGAGGGCAATTGGCGACGAACCACGTAATTTTGAACCATAGTCAAGTGACGAAGACGACACCTGAGCTGGCACCCCCCTCTTCTAACTTCCATCCCACACCAACGGGAGGACATTTGAGCTCTAAAACTAATCTCGACAGATTTCACGTACCCCCCCCCCCTACACGGCGGGTCTTTTCAATTTTATTAAAAAAAGATTTATCTAATCAAAATATTTCAAAATTTTGCGTGCACCTTATATTTTATTTACCCAAATTTTCTACTTTGATACTTACGAACACTTCAAAAGTTAAAATGTTTCAGTTGTTTCTTCCGATAATTTTTCACTTTTCATACTGAAATCTTAAATTTTTTTTTAAATATCCAATCTGGATTGTGATCTTGAAAATATTAGAAATTGCGGGTACTTATGTATATTACGTCATCAATCAACTTTGCCAAATCAAAGGACGTCGCCAAATCCAACGATATGTAGCCGACTGTGGAAAACCATTTCCGCGCTTGTTCGAACACAGTAATGATGACTGCATTCAGCTTCGTCTTTTGAATTGGCAACGCCTTATTTTGCTAAATTCGTCGATAGTATAAAAGTAACTAATTACATATCGGTAAGTTACAGATTTTGCCGACAAATAGTGGTAAAACTACCAATTTGGAATAATACATGCAATACGATAACATTTGACTGGCCATCAAAGTTCTATTTGACGTCATTCCAGTGACTGTAGTAACTTAGTGGTTATGGTCACACACTCGTGGACCGGAGTGTCGCGGGTTCGAGTCTTGGTGCTACTTAAGACTTGCCGTGTAGAGTGGTGATGCTCATTGTTGTGGCTCAAAATATTCCCATTGGCGTGGTGTGGTAGTTTGAAGAAGGGGTGCCCGGTTAAGGTTCAACTGAGACCCAAAATTCCGTCACCAATAGGCTTTGTGTTGCTTTCTTCTGAGATGTTAATATAACTCTCACTTAGCGCGATTCTAAAATCATGTCAAAAGTGAGTAGCACACGAATATCAAATTAGTGCCATATAAAATGTAATCATCAAATTGGGCATAAAAAAAACGGAAAACTGTTTTAAACTTTCATCAATTAACGATGTGTCAAATTGGATAAGCTGTAAAGACGATCCTTTTTCTACACTGGTGTGCAAAAGTTAAGGACGAAGTCGAAAAATTAGCATATCAGCTGAACGAAGAGGCAGAGCGGACAGAAAGACCAATCAGGAGATTAAGTGAGGTGATGTACGGTAGCACATGCGCAGATATGCAGGTAGACGTAATGGGGGAGTGTCTGAGTAGTAAAGCATGTTGTCGGTGTAAGATTAGTATTTCTGGCAAAGAGATTGCACACCGTATAGCAGTTAAAATCACACCGAGTTGCTGCCTCAGCGAGAAGTGGCGAATAATCAATCTGTTAGACGACATCTGGATGCTTTTACCCGAGGTCGAATCATTGGGAAGTTGGAGGAAGGTCGCAATGGGACAAGTGTGGCTGCAGAGTTCGGAATTGCTCACAGCATCGTTTCACGACTTTGGAGACAATTTCAAACTACAGGAACAGCTATCCGGGGGTTCAGTAGTGGTCGTCCACGAGGAACCACACCCGTAGATGACCGGTATATTGCCTTACAGGCCAGAAGAAACAGGCGGCAGACAGCGGGAGAAATCGCTAGACACACGACACAGGCGACTGGACGACCGATATCGCGTTTTACCGTGGCCAGAAGACTGCACGGTGGTGGTCTGTTTGCACGACGCCCTGTACGGTGTGTACCTCTAACGCCTGCCCATCGGAGAAGGCGTTCTCTGTGGTGCCGGGAATACCGGAATTGGAGAGACAATGAATGGGGACACTCTTTACAGATGAGAGCAGATTCAGTCTGAGTAGCGATTCTCATCACATACTCATCTGGAGAGAGCGGGGAAGCCGCAATCATCCCTAGAACATCATTGAAAGGGACAGGTATGGAGGTGGCGGTGTTCTCGTTTGGGGAGGCATCATGCTTGGTAGTCGTACAGACCTTCACATCTTCGACGCAGGTTCAGTCAACGGGACCCGTTATTGTAACGAGATTCTTCTTCCATATGTGCGTCTTTTTAGAGGCGCTATGGGTCCGCAGTTCCTTTTCATGGACGACAATGCACCATGTCATCGCACAGTAGCTGCCGAACAGCTCTTAGAGAGTGAGGATATTGAACGTATGGATTGGCCGGCACGATCTCCGGATCTCAATCCCATCGAGCATGTATGGGATTTTCTAGGCAGACGCTTGGCAGCTCGTACCTTACCACCAGTAACGATTCCGGAGCTTCGATTGGAGCTGCAAGACGAATGGGCAGCAATGCCTCAACAACTCATTGACACCCTCATTCTCAGCATGGGCAGACGCTGTGAAACCTGCCTAGCAGTCAGGGGAGATCATATCTCCTATACTAAAGGCCGGGTATTTCTTGCTGGACACCCATCACAGGGATGTTTCGGCCTTCAGTCGCATTGCGCTCCATGCTACTTTTTCAATAAAGCTTCTTTTTATCACTCTGATTTCTCTTTTAGTAAGTGTTGCTTACATTACTCATGTTCTTACGTATTGGGGATCTTTCGGTATTAAATGTGTTGATTTGGAATGCTTTTGTACAAAGTTATATTGAAAAAACCGTCTCGTCCTTAATTTTGCACACCAGTGTATTACTACTATTAGTTCACTCTATCCCTATATATAATATATAATCTTCAAATTTTCAATCGTTAATCATTTCTATTCATCCATTCAAGTTCAAATACATCTATTTTTAAACTTGTAGCGGATGAACTTGATGTTAATACAATTTTTTCAAATATTAGTTCATTAATTAAATTAAAAAATGAATAAATAGTAGCAAAAGCAAAAATTATAGTCCAACAGGAAATATAGAAATAAAAATCGTTCGTTGTGTCCATGTAGTGCAATGGATTATATGTTGGATTTCTAATTTAAAGGTCGTGGGTTCGAATCCCACCTGAGATGGCCTAATTTCTGAGAATGTGATTTCTTTTTTTACTATACTATTTCATTAGAATAATTAAGTTTTCTTTATAAATAAATAGTAACAAACAGAAGTAGTCCAACACCATATATTTAGAAGAAAAAAATAGAAAATTGGAAGGAAAGTCGCTTTTTATTTTGCCACTTAATGTTGTGATTCTTTCATATGTATATACATATTTATATTAATTGTAATTATTTAATTATAAGGAACTAAAATAAAATATTTCTTTGTTGACCTAAGTAGGAATTGACTTAAATTTTTATATTACTTGTTGATAAGAATGTGTCTGTTTAGTATCCGTCATGTAAATATTTGGTATTTACGTACTAACGCAACAATTCCAACGCTTAAGATGACTCGCCAAGTTAGCAAACCCGATTTCGCATGAGTCGTATGCACTGAATCGGCAACCATGTACATCGTTTCATATAATATCGCCTATACGGTTTCAATAATACGTAAGTACCAAATATTTTAATGCATTTTTAAGCAGTAGGCAAATAAATTTTATGACCCTGTCGGCATTTTAAAAAGATTTATTTATTATTTTATAAATACATACATATATAAAGATATATATTTTATTTTGGTTCATTATTATCATTTTCCCCATTCCTGATTCTTAACTAGCTTTGTCAAATACACTCATTTACCAAATCAATTAGGATATGTTTTCCTCAATTCTTTTGATTTTTCCAAAGTCCTGAAACTGCAGATATGACATTTAACATTTATTACGTAATCCTTTACTTAAAGCTACTGTGCATGTGACGGGTTATAATAAGATAAAAATTAATCTTTGATGTTTCTTGAAAGAAACTTGTGTGAAAAAAGTATCTTTCATGTTTTTGAAATTCAGCGAACGCAGATTTTTACTTGATCTTTTAATTAGTGTTATTTCTCGCAGAAAAATTACGAAAATAGCTTCTTTTTCTTCGAGTTTTTTTTCCATCTTTAATGTAGTGGAAGGATCTATAAGAAGCTTTTTTCGCAGAACGAAATAAATTAGAAAGTTCTTTTGATCACACACTTTATTTAAAAATTGGCACATTTTTAACTAGTTACTTCTACATTAAAGCCATATTAACATTTGTCGCCTATTTACTGCGTCGTTCTTCTGTAATCCAATTAAAATAAAACTAACGCTAGATGTATCCGAACACTTTTTAAAATATAAGCATGTACTTCTTAAGATTTATTAAAATTTTTCAGAAAAAACTAACTTAGGTACTAAAAGCTGTAAAATATGCTAAAGTAATTAATATGTTCTTAGAACAAAATCATAACTTTTTATTAATAATTAACCTTTGTGCATATAATTGTATTATAAAATTTGGGATAAATAGGCAGATGTTTTAACTTTGTTACTTGTCGCGGTTAATTATCATCTGCCATCACATTTTTCTTTCGAGAATTATTTTTACTATTTTATGAGTCATTTTTTATTGCATCAATACTCAAACGATTGCGTTAACCATTATGTGTTTGCTGTTTATTTTATTTTCGTTCATTGTCTTATAAGTTTATGTTGACATTTTTGGCAGCATAGTTTTTCAACTCTTCGAAAAAGTTATTTGTTGTCGTGTTTTTTAAATTTTCTAGTAAAAGTAAATACTTTGTAGAGTATGAGATATTTTGAATTTTGAGGAAATTCGATAAAAATTTCTAGATAACACCTCACATAATCAAAGTGTACCCACTTGAAGTATTTTACTATTCCTTTCATGGTTTCAATTTTGCGTTAAAATGATTTTGGTGTTTTTATTTATAAATAGTCTTTTTTCCGCTTTTCTCAGCATTTACAGCTTTCAATAATGCGTAACATAGATGTTTATTTTTTTTATTGTGAAATTAATCAAAAATAAAAATTACAGGCAATTTTTACTTTTTTCTTTATTATTGGGTATAAAGGAAAGTTCTGTCGTTTTTTAACACATGCACTTAAATGTAACGTTTTTTTCTTGTAACGAATGTCGTAATTTCGCTTGAAATGAAGATGGAGTTTCTTAAGGCTGTTGATCAAAAACAGAAGACAAAAACGGAATTCTGTAAACATTTTGGTATTGCTAAATTTTGCATTAAATATCATAAAGTTCTTTTGAATGTTTTTGTTTCATTCATTTTAATTAAATGCAAGCATATATATAAATGAAATGTACAAAAATGAACTTAGGTTTTTGAATATGTGCTTTTCTTGCAATAACCAGTCCCCTCAGTTTCGTGTTAAGCGATTTTCACTGTACTTGAAATTAAGTGTATATTAACGGTAAAGATTTGTATTGCTTGTCGGTTCCTGCTTCCCTCTGATCCCCCTTGTCTACCCTCGGACCCGGCTAGATGTGTGGGAAGAACTGAATAATCAGTCAACATGATTCACTCTAATTATTTTATTGATGCAAAATATCAAGCAAGCACAATAATAATCCAATTAAGAAATTTGATCAGTATGCAGAGCGCGAAGGTGAGACTCGTTAGCCTGGGGATAATGTTACGGACTCTCAACTGATTCCACTATAACTAATACAAGCTCAATATCAACTACGCCGCGCACTAATAAGCTAAACTCCTATTTAAATAAGGATCACGATACCTGTACTCTTGTGAAGTTACTACTGTTGAGGCCTTGAACGGTTATCTTTAACTGGATTCGATCACCTCCGAGTGATCCTCTCTTGGAATTCTTCAATTAATACTTTCATAAACTTAGATTTGCATATAGTAAATTCATGATCCTCCACTCACCAATTAACTCTCAAAACTCGCAAATACAGAATTTATATAATATACTTAATTTGCATAATCACGCTTTCTTCGGTGAAAGTTGGTTGGTAAAATTATTGCCCCAGAATAGTCTATGGCTAACCCAAGGGGTTTGTCATAGACGCGTATAGTTCCGTCACAGATTCATGTAAAAAAAGTATGTATTATCTCCATCTCTGATTGTTACTGAAAGTGCAAGCTGTGGCACCATTTGGATCATGTTGACTGCGTCGCCATCTGGTGACGCAGCTTGAAAAAATATAAACTCTGTTAAATAAAAAACAATTTTTGATAAGAAAACGCAAGAGTATGCAAATTGTAACTAACTAATAGGTTGTAAATCCAGAAATTAAGGCGATTCTAAATTTGGCGTACATACATAAGTTAACTTACGCTAAACAGCTATAATAAGTGGCGTAACGAAGATGATTAGGGTCCCCCTGCAAAGTCAGGTTTTGGGCCCCAAGCGGGCTCTTACTTGGCATCGGTTAGGATTTGGGCCCCCTAGAGCCCTGGGCCCCCATAAATGCGGGGGTGTACGTTACACCACTGGCCTTTATATGGCAATTTCCGATAGCCCTTAGTCAATAGTCACTCAAAACATCTCTCTCGACAATTAAGAAATTTTTAACATCATGATCAGAAATAACATGGTGAACATTGACGGTATACTGTGCGTTCCAGGATCATAGGGACAAAATATAAGGGGAGGACTTTAAGGAACATAACAAGAATTCAGATATGCATAACCCATGATCTGAAACGTCTTCGTTCGGTGCTAGGTGGCGTTGTTCACAAGAGCATTTAAATAAACAAACCTGCATTACTGCAGTCATTTGAGTTGTCATCGCTCTCAAAGGAGAACGGACCGTTTTACAAACGCCGAGCTCACAGATGTGCACCTGATTTACGGATTGGTAGAAGGAAATGCACGAGCAGCAGAAAGGTTGTATTGCGAAAGGTACCCGCAAAAAGATGTACTGGACTGCGGATGGTTGCTTCTTTGCATCACAATTTGTGTGAATAATGGATCACTACGAGGTGATAGGCATAGCCGGGATGGGTCATGTGCGACTCGAACTCCCAACATGGTACTCTGATTCTTTCGAACGATATCCAACACATTTTGTTCCATGCATGGTACAAAACGTGTTGGATATTGGGACCATTTGGAATGTGTTGCCTTCCCTTATTATACCTATTACCTCGTAATGATCCATATTCACATAAATTGTGATGCCAATTAACATGCATCCGGAGGTCCGGTGCATTTCCCTGTGAGTACGTTTCGCGACACAATCTTTCTGCTTCTCGTGCATTTTCTTCTGCCAATCCGTAAAACAGGTGCATATCTGCGAGCTCGGTGTTTGTAAAACGTTCCATACTTCTTTGCGGGTGATGACAGCTCAAATGACATCGGTAATGCAGGCCTGTTTATTTAAATGCTCGTGAGAACAGCACCGAATGAAGGCATTTCCGAACAAGGGTTGACATGCAAATCTGAATCCTTGTGATGTCCTTCCCCTACCTCCCCTAAAAGTTTTCTCCCAATAATCCTGGGACACCCTGTATTTCCCTGTAATCATTGTTGAGGGACGAAATAATATTTTAATTGGCGTACTACTATCTAAACTTTAACACTACGTCAATGTGAAGATTTTAAGACTTAATAGATGTAACGTGCACGGTAAGTCTAAACTATTCCTTAACACGGTTGATATTTAGTAGTCTTTGAACTCAAACCGCGACTAAAGTATTCTTTGCATATTTGCATAAATGACTCCATAAATAAACGCTAGTACATTTGAAAAAATCGGTTAAATAGAATGGAATCCTATTTACAAAACTCATGTTAACGTTTAATTTTATCTTAACACTAGCTTTTACCCGCGGCTCCGCTCGCGTTGATGTCTTTAAACAGCTGTCAAAACGTAATCATTATCATTAGAAAGTAAATAATGTAATATGGTAATTTTTTTTTTACTGCTTGCCTGGAACCAATAAAATTTAAAAATTCTAAAATTGAGCTTAGTTTAAAAAAGCTGAAAACGCAATTTATTATAATAATTAACAACAAAAATTCAATAACTTAAACTATTAATATTTTTAAAAATCGAAAGTGTCTACGTTTAATATATAATTCCTCTTAAAAAGATCTAAAAACAGAATATTATTCTAAGATGCTACTGTATACCATATTATATGTTCTTCCGTCAGTTGCAAATATGTGAAGATTTGGGCATTGGACACACCGATCAGGCTACATATGCTTGGCCATGGGGAAAATATTGCTTTTCCAAATGCACCCCTGCTACCTGAAATGTTAGCTTTTAAATGATAGCTTTTCCAGTTTTAAAAGCAACATTAAAACTGGAAATTGAACTCGTTTGAATTGAAACGGTAGGTCAGTGGGAATACTGGGAATTCGAGGTATGATAACACTATCCCTTTTCATGACATATGTTCAAATATTGGCACCAAGTATATTCTGCATCAGTTTTGTGATCCAAAGCCTCGTTCCTTTACATAGTCGAGGAGAATCGAGATTTCCGTGGGATATGAAGTACTTTGTTCTTTATCCATGATTGTATTCATTGATAAATATTATTTCAATTCCCCCCTCCCCCCGCACGTCATTTAAATTTTCAATGCTGATTTTATGAACAATGTCATTGTTAGGCGCCAATATTGATCTTGCGCTCAACCACTGATCCCAATTTAAATTCTGTTGCAAGCCCGGGTAAATTTGAGCTATAAGATTTACATCCTTTACCTTCTACATTACAAAATTCTCTGAAAGTAAAATATAACTTCCAGCATTTGCGTCCAAACATCCATAACCGATTTTCAATTGCGTCTCTGCATAACGTTCCGAATCTACGTCATTATGAAGATGCACTCTGATATTCGTTTTCAGACTGAATTTTTCAACTTTTCCCCATAAGTTTGAATTCACCAGTCAATATATAATAAATACCATTCCTCCTATAATATCTGTACTATCTCGTAAATCCTGAAGAACCCGATTAAACACTTCTATAGCTTTCTTGTGAGACATCGTACTTTCATCCCTCACTAAAAGCTTACATTGTGGAAGCATCCTGTCTTGAGAGCTGTTTTTTCTGAAATTTCAGATGAGTGAATCTTCAAATGCAAGATTAAGCGATAATTTTAAAACTGAATGTGCAGTGCGACCGTTGGTCAGTAAAATCGCGGCTATACCAGAATAAGTCATAGCAACTGCTATCTTCTGGGTTTTTCTGATGGTCATTAATAATAAGTTTAGCAAAAACGTTTTTATGGTTCCTCCAGGGGCGTCGAGAAAAAAAGAGTGCATCACTGCCGGATTCTATTTTACGTAACACTTGTTGGAAAACGTGACTTTATTCTGGAGTTAATTGAGAGATAAATTCTGTTACTTGATGTTGTAATGCTATAAAATCGTAGTTTAATTCTCAAGCAATTTCATTATCAAAGCTATTTCCGTCAACACGTCTAGGACTAATTATTCCAAAATCATGTAGCTTCTTCCCAACCATTCTGAAAACCTTTATTGCGTTTCGTTGTAGATGTGTTCATTGAAAGGCATATTTGGTTGTTTTTCGTCGCAAAATATCTTCCGCCATGTAGTCTTTGTACTTAATCCAAAAATTCAAAGTAATAAATACTTTCAAAACTAATCAAAACTTTTTATGAAACTGTCAATTAATATTACTATAGAATTTTCAATATCACGCGCGCGCAATTCGCTAAAACTTTATTTTGTTTCCCTCTTTAAAAAGTGGAAGAAAATTTGCATTGAAGTAGATAACTTTTTAGTCAACTTAGCGATATTTCTCAAAGTTTGAATTTGACATTTAACAAACGTAATGCAATAAATGTTAGACGTTTAAAAAAAACATTTAAAAAATTGCTTTTTGTAAAGATGCTAAATTACACTATGTTTCAGTTATTTGTTACAAATGTGAGAAAATTTTTATTAAAATTTCCATTATTGACCAAATGCATAATTTTGCGCCAACTTGGCGGGGAGTAAGCAACGTCAACGTTTTACCCGCACAGTTCCCGTTCCCGTAGGAATATGGAGATAAAATATATCCTATGTTACTCCCTGATAATGTAGCTTTCCATTGGTGAAAGAATTTTTAAAATCGGACCAGAAGTTCCCGAGATTAGCCGGAACAAACAAACAGACCGACCGACAGACACAGACAAAAATTTTAAAAATGGATTTTTTGATATAAGTACCGTATATACCTTTAAATGCATTTAGTAAAAAGCTGCTAATTTGAAATTACAAACAGACACTTCAATTTTATTTATTTGTATAGATTTGGTTCATTTCTGACCTTATAGTAATATTTTACATAACTTATATATTCACAAATTCATTAATACTGAATATTTTTTATCCTTTTGGTGAAAATGAGATTCTAGCTTAGAGTTCAATAAATCCCATGGATTTATTTACTGTGCGTAAACATTCCTAAACGAATAAATAACTTTTCATTTCCCCCTCTGTTTCATGTATCTTATTTAGAAATTATATTCTAGAGTAAAAATAAATAATACAAAAAGAATTATACAAGCTATGTATATAAATTCAATACTTCATTTAAAATTTTATAAAAAAACAACCCACCTAATATTCCCATTTTTCCTCCATTAAATATACAAAGACCGTTCATCTCTCAAAATATTTTCCTTTCGATTACTTAGAACAAATGAATTCCTCTCCTGCCTTTTCTTCTAATGTCCTTTTATTATTTATGAATTCAGACAAAATGGCTTTCATCGGAAAACAGAAGAATAACTGTAGAAGGGAAAATATGCTCCAAAATGAAGCTGGATAGTAATATTTTGCTCCGAACAATTTATTCTAACAATTGAAATTTGAATAAATAAGAGTATTTCTTTCGAACAAAATGAACAGATATTTGCGTTCATAGTTTAAATTTCTTCGATGAAAGAATCTCAAATATTTATTTAGGAAAACTCATTATGTCAACAGAAATACTTTTAAAATTCTAATTATGCAGTTTAATGGACTTCGACGTTCCATTCTGCAACAAAAATGCACATAAAAGCCTATTTTCACCAACTTATTTATCATCGAAGAATGAGAAACAGTTTTGTGCTTTTATTAACCCGTTCTGTACTTTACACTTTTAATCTCCATTATTATTAAATGCTTTGTTTACTTCGCTTGAGAAAAACAATGTGCTCTTTCATAAAAGAATATGTTTAAAGAAACTACATTTTTAATTTCGCAAACTCATTCTGCATTGTGTTTGTATGAAATAAAATCAGATTTGTGCAAAAGTGAGGAAAAGCATTCAATAGTTTCAAAGAGTTTAACTGTTCCGATGTTCACAACGAACTTCACAGGTAAAATATCTAATTATTAACACCTTTTATAAGCTTCACTTGTATGTAACGGAATCTTTGAACTCGAGTTTTACCCACTTTAAAAGGTCAGATTAATTTGGAATTTTGCACACTGGTCAAGGACCGATAGAAATACAAAAATTTAATAACTTTGTTCCATTGTCCTGAGAAGGATCATCAGGATGGATTTCCTGTTTCCAGATTTGGCGACTAATTCCAGATTGGCGACTAATTTCAAATTTGTCGACTAGTTCCGGATTCGGCGACTAATTCAGGATTTGGCGACTAAAAGATTAAGTTATAATCCTAAAGTGGAAACTCTCATCGTTAATACAAATACAACAAACAAAAAAGTGTTCTTTATATGTGAAAAGGGATGGAGGTGTCAGGAATTTCTTACAAAAAACAGTTGTTCAGTTTTTCTGAAATGGGAATCCCAGAAATAGAATTACTCAGTTTTTCTGAAATGGGAATTCCAGATTCTATAAAAGTGATTAATATTTAAGATTAATTCATCAATAAATAAATGATAGTTTAAAAATCTTTTAAAAAAACACGTTTTTATTGTTGATCGAACTAAGAAATGAAAGATAAATCATAGTTTAAAAAAAAACTAAACACGCTTTTATAGTAAATCGAACTAAAAAGTAAAAGATTCTTTTTATAAGAATAAAGTGATTAACGTGAAAATTGATTTCATCATGGTAAAAGCGTTAGGTACTTTGTTCTACATTTTTACACTAACTCTGCATTTCGGTTATCAAGCACCCCACGCTTTTACTAAAATGACATTAATTTTCTCGTTAATCATTTTATTCTGATAATAAGAATTATTTTGTTACTTTTTAGTTCAATTAACTGTAAAGCGTGTTTTTTAGTTTTTTCAAACTGTAATTTGCTTTAAACTAAAAATTCATCAGATAAGGAGCAAATATCCTGACCATACACATTTGGGACACGCTTCAATTTTGTCCTTGAATGTCGAATTAACGTAAGCAGAGAAATTCAAATGAGATATTTCATAATTTTTCAATCGATTAATATCAGATACACCAAAATGACCTACGATTTGAAAAATCAATCAAAAAAGAATGAGTGGCAATAGAAATGTACGATTTGCTGCATTCTGCTTTGGTAACAAGGGAATTTATTCTCACCAAGTTTTAAAATTAGTTACAAAGTACGTCAACAGATGATGGTTTTGATCGATAAATCTATAAAAAAATGTTTTTGTCCATTTCCTCAGACTCATCAGCTTTCTGTCATGTTTTTTGAGAATGGTTTACCCGGTTGGAACACGCCAGAATGCTGGACATGTTTAATGGACTGTGCAAATTACATTTTTTATAGTTTTCCTCAGTCAGAAGCGCCACTTGTTGACGAACTTGTAAATAATTTTGAAATTTGTATCTAATTTTTTGTGGTCCAGTTAGTAAACCGTTTTCGAGAAACATGCCAGAATGCTGACGAACGGACGAACATTAAACATTTTTTTTCATAGTTTCCCCAGGCAGATGTGCCATTTGTTGACAAATTTTGTAATTAATTCTGAAAAACTTAATTGAGAATAAATTCCCAGGTTACCAAAGCAGAATGCAGCAAACCGAACATTCTATTTTCTAACTGATTATTCAAATCATCGGTCATTTTTAGGACACTTGGTATGTGTAAATGCAAAAAAGACAGAAAAAGAGTGGTTGAAATAAGATGCAGAAAATCTGCAAATACAGTAAATGTATCTAGAACGTCACGGACACACATGTCGCCCATATATACCGAACACAAAAACACTATTAGAAAGAAGAAAGGTCTCTTGAGTTCGTAAATCTTTTAATATCAAAGAAGGTCAAATCTTTTTAGGCCTTCGTAGCTCTAGAAAAGTTCATATTAGCCATTTTGAAGAAGTTCTTGTGAATTCCTTCTAATTAATTTTCCTACCTCAACGAAGGCTGGAAGAAATTAAACTCTTTTTTTCCCCTTATCATTTCATAAATTCTTAAGGGCAAAAATTCTCGGTTTCAAAAGAATAACTTAGTATTCGATGGGGCAGAAGATAAGTGAATAAAATATAAAAACTAGATTCAAGGTTTATTTTTTTTTTATTTCTATTAAATCGATACTTAAGAGTGTTGGCACGTCCATAGGAGCCGATGTTAAATTGCGTAAGTTCATGTACCTTTTTCTCAGAAACTACTTGATTCTCATGAATAAAATATTTACAGTAGATTATGTGTACTATCAATAACAATTTAATGAAGGGTTTTGTCTTTTTGTTAAAAGTTAAACTAATTATGAATTTTTTAAAAATTGTCCAATCCCCCCCCCCAAATTTAGATTAAAGTCATATCTGAAATAGTTCGCTAGTTATATCTAATCCCCTCCATTAAAATGTGTAAACATGTTATAAATCTGTTCACTGAAAATTTAAGGATTATATGATAAGTAGTTTTTGAAGAAAAGGTACATGAAGTGAAAAATATTACAGTTTGAGAAAACAGGCTTTAAAGTAAAATTTTGTAATTTTTTGAGCATTTACTTTTTTTAGTAATTTCTAGAAGCATATTAAACATTTATTTTACTCTCTGCTCATACAAAAGACTCTTCTAATTTACTTTTCTTCATTGTTTTTAATAATTTTGCATTTTTTTGTGACGCCAAAATGCTTTTGTTGGACTATACGAATCCTAGGTGTATTTAGTTTTTTGAAGCATGATATACATTTATAACTTGGTTCAATGTCACAACGTATTAAGATATTTAATTAGGCTACATGACTCGTATTGAACTGTGCAACAGCCATATTTACCCTTAATTCAATTCCTACTATTAGCTCACTCTCTCTCTATTTATCATGTTCAAATTTTCAATCGTTAATGAAATGCATTTTAAAGCACTCAATTGAGCTGAAATTTTATATACATGCTTATTTTGGATGGCAATACAGTCATTTAAGAATTACAAATGCAGCCACGTTGGCATTATTTTTGGCGACTTAGCGTCCATTTTGGTGACATGTTAAGAACATCTTGAAAAGGTTATTTTCTCACATTTTAAGGCACGGCACTCATTTGAGCTGAAATTTTCTATACACAATTGTTTTAGATAAAATACGATAATTTATTTATTATTAATTAAAATTATTGACTGAAATTTTGTTTAAAGAATTACAGATATAGCCACATTGGCTCCATTTTTAGCGACTTGGGTCAAAACTCTAAGAGGTTTTTTCCCCTCACGTTTCAAAGCTGAACAGATGAGCTGAAATTTTATATACATGATTGTTTTAGATGACAATACAAAACTTTAATGATAATTAATAAAAGTTAATTGCCACTTAAGGTTGTGATTCCGTCATATGTATATGCATATTTATACTAATTGTAACTATTTAATAAAAAGTAACTAAAATAATTTTTTTTGTTGATCTAAGTAGGAATTGATCTTAAATTTTTTTTATATTACCTGTTTGATATTAATCCTGATATAGTAATAAAGAAAGCAAAATGAAATTTCAATATATTGATCGTTTATATTTAGTTTTTCAACATAGACCTTAAAAAGTGTTATTTTCAAGAATTTTGAGCAATATAAAAACATTTGAAGACAGATTGCTATTTAAAATAAAAATATTGGGTGTAAGGCAGCGTTTCTGAAACTGTGGGGGCGCTCCCCGTAGGGGAGCCGTGATAACCATACGAGGGGACGCGAGCATATCGAATATAAAAGATTTAAAAAAAAATTAATTTACTGTGAAATGAAGTAAAACAAAATGCTTTCTGGCATTATAAAAAAAACACACATTTACATTGAGGTAATTTATACAAATCATCTGGCGATATTACGTCATCGAAAAATAAAAAGCTCTTATTAGCTATCTTTGATCTTATAACCAAATAAAATCATTTTGTTTGATTTTCTGTAATTCCACGATGAGAGATTTTTTTTTTGTTTTCTTTAAAAACCTAAAATACTACTCTTTCAGAGGAAAAAAAAGCCTAGACCCAGAAACAAATCCAGGGTTCAATGGGGCCCTAAATCGTAACTTACGCAGAGTATATACGCTTTGTAAGATTCGATTTGGGGCTCAAAACCTGACTTTGCAGGGGGAGGGATAATCATCTGCGTTTCGCCACTGGCAAAATATTATAATAAAAGCATTTTCCATAGGAAGAGAATGTTTTGAAAATAGGTAATTCTATGTTCATTTTTTGCCAAAATATTGTATCTAAGTAATTTTTTACAGTAATAATATTCTCAAAACAATTTTATACATGTATTCTAATCTAAGTGACCTTAAATATCATAAAAATTATCCATTTATACGCTTTGCAAAATAACAGTTGAGAACGTAGTCTTAATATCATTTTGTGTGTGTGATCTGTTCCAATTTAAAAATTAGAGAAAGGAAAAAAATAATATAATAATTATCCTATTACTTAAAAGTAATTTACTTGAAATACATATTACTTCTAAATAATACATACAAAATTTAATACTTATCGTGTTAATTTGTACGGTTTATAATTAAAATCCTATTGTAGCTTTAGCGTCAAAGTGCATTGTTATTATATAGGGAGGTGGGCGATAAAAATTATGATTGAAAATTGGGTCGCCAATACTTAAAGTTTGAGAAGCATTGGTGTAAGGGAAAGTCCTGACGTTTTTTTCTTAAGAAGAAATAAAACATTTTTTCTCTTTTTTTATTTAAAATATAATCTAAATTATGTCTTTTGTTAGTTATTCTACTGTCTGCCAGCATTCTGGCAGATTATCTAACCTCTCTGGAAAAACTTTTTCTCTGTTTTGAAGACAAAGTATTCATCCACTGACATTTGCCTTATCATTACAAGAAAAAAAAAGCGCAGCGGAAATAAGTTTGAATAAGGTACTTTTCTCCAATTCACTGGTGCAAATCTCGCCAACTAGGTCTTATTGGAGAGACACACACATATACATACACACGTTATAAATGTTTGTTTTCTTCTTACATATAGTTTTTCATCCATTTTTTATGTATTATAAAAAGATGTTTCTGATAAGAAAAGACCACAACGCGCGCGCGTGTTTTGATAATGTGGTGGTGAGAAAGGTTATTAAGGAGGAATATTCCGTTTGGCATCGATTGTATTATTTTTGGCGACTTCTGCGTTTCGACGGCGCTCTCGATAAAGTACAGTCATTTACTACTCCGCTAAATGAGCTACATTCTGTTTTTAGAATTAGTGCGGTTTCATTCAATGTCGCCAAATGGTTGCAATAATACGTAAGCCACCAATATGGCTGAGATAAAGTCTTTTAATTAAAGGTTTCAGAAAAGGAGATCATTTTCTAAACGAAAATATTTGACCTTTTCTGTGACGTTTTACTCTCCGAAATCCATTAGTTCATTTAATGGATCATCGTGATACAATTTTTTAAAAGTTTCTCTAGGGCCCCTTTTAGAAACACTTGAATACATTAAAATACCCTTCTGAGTCCCATTGTTTCATTTAATCGCAAGAATATTTTATTCTAATCAAAAGATTAAAATCTCCGAAATATCAATCTGTTCCGCAGGTATTTGAATCAATTTATCCCCGAGAAATTATCAAATCATGCTCATTTGTGCACTTGGGAATCAAGCATAAGTACTACAGTGTAATCAATCTCCTTTTCAGTTAATAATTACTTTTATGCATTCATTACCGCAACAGCTTCGTCTGAAACTTCAGAAGCCAGGCGCTTTCGCACATTGCGATACCCATTAAAAGCCTATTGATTTTCTTAACCGAATGCAATTACAGCCAATTCTATCTCTGAAATTAGAAGAATAGATTGATGTGCTGCCTTTTACGATTTTGTAACTTAGTTCCTTAAATTACTTCTAATTTAGTAGCCTTATTATTGCCCATCAATTCAAAATAATTGGTCTTTTCAATTGTATGATCATTAAAAAGCTCTTGCCGGGGTTAGATATTGGTTTTAGTGCAATTATACATTTAAGTTCAAAAGAAATTTCTTTTTCGTTCGTAAAAGAGCAAAAGCGCGAGATTGTCCAGTAATTTAGGGGATTGGACTTATGTTTCTTTGGCGTAATGGCGATTTTCCTTGATTGCGGGGTTTTATTTTCTTTCGATTCATGCGATGTCAGAAGTAATTGTTCATTATAGAGAACACATCGTTTGCGTGAAATTAAAAGTTCTTTTTTTATAAATTCGTTGGAGAAAAAAAGTTGATGGAGTTGGATTAAAAATATCGTTTGTGAGGGATTTTAAATATTAATCTTCTAGCCCATTAAGAAAAGGAAAAATCAAATTAAAGAAACTAGAAACTCTACCTAGATTTCCTGTAAAAAAATTCCATTTAATTTTTGAAGGAAATAATTTGATACTTACGTGCTATATAGGTACATATCGAGATTAAATAAAACCTACGTGTTGTCGTAGCCGTATTGGTGACATTGAATGAAACCTACGTGTTGTCGTAGCCTTTGGTGATTTGTTTGTGTACGTATTGGACATGAATAAACTACGTTTGTCGTAGCCGTATTGGTGACATTGAATAAACTTACGTGTTGTCGTAGCCGTATTGGTGACATTGAATGAAACTACGTGTTGTCGTAGCCGTATTGGTGACATTGAATAAACTACGTATTGTCGTAGCCGTATTGGTGACATTGAATGAAACCTACGTGTTGTCGTAGTCGTATTGGTGACATTGAATGAAACCTACGTTTGTCGTATTTGACATGATGAAACCTACGTGTTGTCGTAGCGTATTGACATTGTATGTTTCGTAGCGACATTGAATAAATCTACGTATTGTCGTAGCCGTATTGGCGACATTGAATAAAACTCTACGTGATTGTCGTAGCCGTATTGGCGACATTGAATAAAACCTACGTGTTGTCGTAGCCGTATTGGCGACATTGAATAAAACCTACGTATTGTCGTAGCTGTATTGGCGACATTGAATAAAACCTACGTATTGTCGTAGCAGTATTGGCGACATTGAATAAAACCTACGTGTTGTCGTACGTAGCCGTATTGGCGACATTGAATAAAATCTACGTATTGTCGTAGCCGTATTGGCGACATTGAATAAAACCTACGTATTGTCGTAGCCGTATTGGCGACATTGAATAAAACCTACGTATTGTCGTAGCCGTATTGGCGACATTGAATAAAATCTACGCATTGTCGTAGCCGTATTGGCGACGTTGAATAAATCCTACAAATTTGAAAAAACGGAATACGCTGACGAGAATAAGGAGCGCAAAGTCGAAAAATACTATGTGAAAAATTAATAATTATATATACCGTAAAATACGGCGTATAACGCGCACTTTTAATACAAAAAATAAGATCGAAATTTACGGGTGAGCATTATACGCCAGGTATAAAAATGAGAGCTTTAAAAATGAAAAAATGAGTATAGAAAAATTTAGACTTCTGCCTAGTTCGAAATACTGTTTATTTAAAAGAAATGACATTTCTTATGAACTTAAAGGGTTGTATTGAATTAATGCATAATTATCCGGAGTTTTTTCAACAAATTTTGTTTAACAAAATCAATAACAATATTCGACAAAAGAATGTTTAAACGATTATTCGGGAGCGTAGTCACCGTCTACTTCAATTATTGCACCCCATTTGCTTGGCAGACGATCGATTCTACGAGCGAAGAAGACTCGATTCTTAGAGGTGATCCACGCTTTGACATTGGCCACCAAGTCATCCAATCGTCGATCCCTGATCGCCGAAATCCGATATATGGCCGCGACCTCTTCCTGGCTTATCCTCCAAGCTGGTATCACCTGATTTCAAACGAGCAAACCACTCTCTACACTGACTTTCACTGATTGTTCCTTTGCCAAAAAATTCGTTGAGATCGCGAAATGACTGTGCTGCTTTCCATCCTTTCTCGAAGTGGTAGAGCATAACATGGCGAATAGGACTATGGTTTTCGACACGCATTTTTCTAAAACAATACAGAAGATTGTTTTCATACAAAAATAATAAACAAAACGGGACTTTTCACTGATGAAAAAAGCGCTGATATAAACACCGGATAATTATGCATCAACCCAATATTTCTAGAACTATATTATTCTTTAAAAGCCTGGGATAATACCTTGAATAAGTCTTAAAAACATAAGAGCATTACATATGTACATTTTAGGTTTCTTCGTAAAAAGAGGGGCTCGTTATACGGCGAATATACCTAAAAATTAAAAGTTGCAGCTCTAAAGTATAGGTGAGCAATATATGCCGAATTTTACGGTAAATAGTAATCAAGGAGTAACTAATTTTATTTAATTCTTAATGTTTACATTGTGTATATTTTTATGTATAATTGTATAAGATAATAATATAAAAATATAATTATATATTATTTTATGAATTTTTATATTATTAATTTAAACGAATTCAGTAAATCCCAGATTTGCATTTTAGTATTCTAGCTTACAATATCACCGAAACATTAGGCTTATAATGGCGGCTAGCGGAGAAATATAAAACATAGCACATGATTACCAATTCAGCGCCTAGTACGCGTATGAAATCTGGGTTGCCCATTTGGAGAGTTTTCTTGAAAGATGGCATGGTTGCGATAGTACCTAAGAACTTGAAATTTAAATCGGAGTATTTTGCAGCGCGCATTTATCTTTTTTCAATTCCTACTATTAGCTCGCACTCTCTCTATATTTATCTTGCTCAAATTTTCAATCGTTAATAAAATGCATTTTAAAGCACTCAAATGTCTGGGTTTTCTCTCCCCATACATAATAGCAATGAATAAATAATTTTGTGACAACACTAATGTATTCCCTTGTTTTTTATTCACCTAACTAATCCCTGAAATAACATTATAAAATTTGAAGTTATTTCTATCGTCTGGTTATAAGCGCACACACTCTTTTTTTCTACAGTTCTTCTTTTAAATCGGAAGTGAGATGGTTTAAATTCTCATCACGCGCTTGAAAGTTAATTTCAGCCAATTCACATTAACATTTACTCTTATGGATGCAAGAAAAACTTTGCTCACAAATATATGTTGACACAAATATAGAGAACATTTTCTCTATATTTGATGTTCTGCCTGTATTGGTGGGTCCCGAAAAAATTTGTGTGGCTCTGTTTTTGCCCACCCTGACGTATCATTAAATTAAATCATTACCATTAAAATATTTACGTTTATTTGAGCACTAAACATACACTTTTAATCAACTGTTTTTGTTATCAGCCACGAAATGTTATCAACTAAGTAGATTTCAAAATTTCTAACCCTGAAAACTGGAAAAAAAAAATATTTTTATCTATAAATTTTCAGTTTACCTCTAAATAAATAATACAATTTTTACCCTAAATAATATGTATCATATATGTTTGTATCAATTGTCTGCATATTAGAATTATAACAGTTAATGGCATTTTTATATGGTTTTTAAGCTAAATATGGTTTTTATTTCATCTTTTCGGATTGCATGGAATGTATACGTATATCCCCAATTTCCTTTAGAAATATTTTTATTTTTTTACTCCTTTACACGAATTTCTCAATGTATCTACAATACAAAAAAAAAGATTTTTTGGGTTTTAAAAGAGTGTTAATTTCTTATAGTGTGACAGATATTGACCCATACAGATATTGAAATTGGATTTTCTTTGTTTTTAGTTGTGATTAGAGTACATTTATTTAAAACAAAATAGTTCTCTAGTGTCTAATTAGTGTGTTTTTAGTGTTAAAGGTACTTTGTTACTAACATTTGAGTCGAATATAAAATTGGCTATTTAGCTGAAATTCTCCTGAATTTTTTGAGTTTTTTTTTTTCAATTTTAAATAAAATCCCTCGTGTTAGGTGGAACAACTAGCGTACATGATTTTCATGTACTCTGCGATTCTAATAATTTGCCAGCAAGGCAATTCTGTGATATCAGTCAAATTAAATTTTAATTCCTTGGGGTATTCCTATTATTAAGAATTACTAAAAAAAATTCCTGAATTTTTTTCCCTATTCTAACCTTAAACTGTTAAAAAGTACTCAAGTACGTCTACCTATTTTTCTTTTGATATGCTTTTTATGTTAATTGCAAAACAATAAAATCTTTTTTGGAATTGTAATTGAAAAACATAATGTCTACATTTAGCTTTATTACTTCACATATTTGTGTGCGCCGAGTCTTCATGTTATAAATAATAGGTACTTTTCTGTTAGCCGAGTGCAAGCGAAAAATCGCCAAATAATGTAGAACTCCGACAAATTTCTTACAACCAGGAGGAGAATGTTCGTTTGGGGCCATGTGCTCTATTCTTTGAATTCACTCAAAGGACGTTTTCCTTGCTTCAATTTTAATTTTTCCCTTAAGAAATGATGAAAATTCCTCGTTGAATTTATGTGGAGACTAAGAGTAAACGATTCATTTGAGCAAATTCTCAAGGACATCACCGTATTCTGGAAAAAACAATACTTATAAGGATTCTTTTTTTGGGTAAAACTGTTTTGTTTACAATTCAATAATATTTGTATATAGTTGAATTTGTTTTGCTTATTATTAATTAATATTTGTTTATAGTTGAACACTTTCGAATTTTATTCCGTTGACTTTTTTGTCATTCGCTTCGCTTGGAGACTTGGCTTGCGTTTGATTCACTATTGGCGACATTTGCGCCCGGCTAACGGAAAAGTACCAAATAATTATATCCATCTACTTAAGATATTTTTTTGCTCTTGTTGATCAATTAGAACAGCAGAAATGTATCTGATGTATTCAGAAACTATTAAACTATTCAAACATTTCTAAAGGAGATACAACTAAACATAAATCGTTAATTCTTTTCTAATGACGTTGAAGAAAGAAAAAGAGTTATACGAGAGTTTTTCCACAATTTTATGCAGATCCTCAAATTTTAAGTGGAATCTCGAAATCAATTTTTTAAAAACATTTAATTGACAGCTTATTTTATTCCTCTATTATAATGTTTATTCATCACCGATATTTTCTAATCTTTTATAAATAAATTGATTTGTTCGTTTTTCAATTTCTACTATTAGCTCACTCTCTCTCTGTACAGTAGAACGTTGTTTATCCGAATCAATTGGGATTGGACACCGTTTGCATACGCGATTGTTCGGATAAACGAAAACCGAATGCGTATGATATGCGTATATCCATGCAGTTTATGATACTATACACTATACAAATACTGAAAATCATCACATGCGGGAAACGTGCATGAAAAGAAAAAGCAAAATGTTGCATTTTTACCTTGATTGTGGAAAATAATCGTTTGTAGTTTTTAGTTGATCCATGTGATCATTATTATTAAAATGAGAGGCTTTCCTGAAGTTGACATCAAAGAGGCTTCTTTTGCGATAAACAACTAACGTTTATTTTTACAATGTAATTTTAAAACTAATCTACTTTTTCTAAACAATCGCTACATAACGCTTTCCGCTCCTCGCTTCGTTATACTTCTGTTCAGTGTCTTGCTACCGTTCAGTTTCTTTTCAACAACTCCCGTCCCCCTCTCTTTTCAAGCTCGCTTCACATAGCGGGCGCTAGAGGGCGCAACATTCTCCCCACTTGAGTTTTGGAACTTCTAGGAGAAAACTCAACAAAGAACTAAACAAACTGAAAATATACTAAAAAATATCATAAGCATACAATTATCTGAGAATGATACAAAAAGACATTAGGATAATACAACAGAATTCAAATTCTCAAACTAAAACATAGAGTGAATATTCCATGAGGAAAAAAAATATAGTAAATATCAGCAATAAAATTACTTCAATATAAATTCACAAAATTATAATACTAAAATTGTTCAAAAGGATATTTCTATTTCAAGTCCAAGTTAATGTCCACGGCTTTCGTACTTTCGGTGACTTCTAAAGGATACAGTCTTTGGACAGGTCTGAGTAAAGTTCCTTTGCCTGTTTTTAATTTCACCAGCCTTGTACGTCCATCTCTTCCAGGAAAGAGTTCGATGACTTTTGCTAAGGGCCAGTAAAGTCTCTTTTTATCCTCCCTACCAATTAATACGATGTCTCCAACTTTGATTTGATCAAGTCTTTTAGGGATGGATGACCGCAAAAATCCCAAATATTAGGTTCGAAATCTTTCTTTTAGTATTTGTCTTAGTCTCTGAACATATCTGTATCTCTTATTGATATTTGTCTTGTCTATTTTGTCCAGATCGGGCACATCATTGTTTGGGAGATCTTGAAGAAAAAAGGATGGCGTTAAAGCTTTTAAATCGGGTTCTTCTGACAGGTATGTCAAGGGTCTATTGTTCATAACTGATTCACACTCACAGACAAGAGTGAACAGTTCTTCGTATGTCAGAGTTGAACGTCCTAAGTTTTTCCTGACAAGGTCTTTTAATATTCCAATTAGCCTTTTCCAGAATCCTCCCCACCATGGGGCAGATGGAGGGTTGAACTTCCATCTTATTTGGTTAATCTCAAATTCGCGTTGAATTTTTGTCCAATCAAGTCGCTTCAATGCTGTACTTAAGCCTGTAAAATTAGTTCCATTGTCTGAGTATAGAATGGATATTCTACCTCTTCTTGCGATAAATCTTCGTAATGCTTGAATAAAAGCATTTGTACTGAGAGAAGGTATTAACTCTAGGTGGACAGCTCTGTAAACAGCACAGGAAAAGAGGCCAATCCAAACCTTCTCATTTGACTTGGTTATTAAGGGTCCGGCCAAATCCACACCGGACACTTCAAATACTGCTGATAGTCTGGTTCGATCTCGAGGCAGAGGTGGAAATGGAACTTCAAGGTTCTTCGTTTTTTGTCTTTTACAGATGATACAGTCTCTAATAACGGAGTTAACAGTTCTCCGACCTTTGATGATCCAAAATCTCTCTCGTAAAATTGTTAGAAGGATGGAAGTTCCTGCATGCTTGTGAACTAAGTGTTCTTGCTCAATAAGTCGTTTGATCACTAAATGTTTAGGTGGAAGGATCAATGGAGCAATGAATTCAGGCAATTCATCTTCGTTGGCAATTCTGGACTTTAGTCGGAGTACACCATCATTATCAGTAAAAACTTGAAAGTTTTTCAAAGATTTTCTTCCTTCTTCATTAAAACACTCCTTTTGTGCAGAAGGCAGTAGTGTTTTCTGAGCTTCCATTATTTCTTCTTGTGTTAAATCTGCATGCTTCTCTCTCCTTTTTTTCTTAGCTTTCGGCTGAAAGCGTAATATCCATGCTAAGATTCTAACTATTTTTGAAAATTTCGAAATTCTTGTTGCTAATAGAGTTACAGTGGATTTAAATTCTATATTGCTAGCTGAGACGACAATTTTTCGATTCTCTTTTTCAACTTCTTCTTCATTGACACTACCAAATGACTTAGGCCAGTCTTCTTTAGATTTCTTCAGCCAAGTAGGTCCTAGCCACCACTCAGATTTCAAAAGCTGTCTGGGTCCGCATCCTCTAGAGAGAATGTCAGCAGGGTTTTGATTTCCTGGAACATGGAACCAGTTTTCAGGAGGAGTCAGCCTTCTTATTTCAACAATTCGATTGTTCACAAACACTGACCACTGTTCTTGTCTCTTAATCCAGGTCAACACTGTTGATGAGTCAGTCCAAAAATAAGAATTAATATTCTCAATTTCTGGTTTCAGAGCCTGACTCACGGAATCAAATAATCTCGCTCCAATAGTAGCTCCCATCAATTCAAGACGCGGGATCGTTATTTTCTTCATCGGAGTTATTCTTGACTTAGCTTGGAGTAACTGGACATTGACTGCACCATCAGAAGATTCGCATCTCGTAAATATACAAGCCGAATAAGCAGTCTGACTTGCATCAACAAATATATGGAGACTTAGGTTCGATTCTGTAGTTATTCCTAACCATCTTGAGATCTTAACATCACTTAAATAGCGTAAACCTTTCAACCATGAAAGGAATTTCCTTTTTATGTTTTCATTAACTTCTGAATCCCAGTGGTCATTGTTCCTCCAAGTTTCTTGAAGTAAAAGTTTTGGTCTTATTAAAGCTGGAGAAATAAATCCAATTGGATCGAAAATTCGGCTTGTGAGGGACAAAATTTTCCTTTTTGTTAACGTTCCGGGTTCTTCCAGTTTTAGGGAATCTGAATCAATTTTTAAAGTATCCGAGTCTTTATTCCATATCAAGCCTAAAACATTTGTACTAGAACTTTAACGGGGACAAACATGAAGTTTGTTGCTTTCCAAACCTCTTAAGTCAAATTGACCTTCTTTCATAATTTCTGTTGCTGCCTTCATAAATTTTTCTAATTCTGACGGGTTCTTCACGCTCATAACACAATTGTCTACATAAAAACTGCTTCGTAAATCTTCTAGCAGTTTTTCAGAATATTGTAACTTGTAAGTATCTCTTGACAAATGATGATGTATGACTGCCATCAATAAAAACGGGCTGCTGGTCAAGCCGAAAACTACTCGCCGGTGTCTATAAGTCTTGACATTATTTTTTTCATCATACAGAAAAAATCGCAGGAAATTTCGATCGTTTTCGTTGAGAGAGATTTGTAAGAATGCTCTTTTAATATCCGAAACTACACCTACTTCATACAGTCGAAATCTGACTAAAATGGTGGGAATTGTCTCGATAAAGTTCATTCCAGTTTCTAAACAATCATTCAAGGATGGGTAGTTAGGGGTCTTGGCCGAGGCATCGAAGACGGGCCTAATTTTCAAAGAAGACATAACCGAGGTTTCTTTAATAACTGGACGATGAGGAAGGTAATGAGACTCTTGCAAAGACATTTCTTAACAAGAAACTTCTTCAATTACTCCTTCTTCTACCCATTCTCCAAAAACTTGCTGGTACTTTTCTCTATATCCCGTTTTGTCTAATTTCTTATAAGTAGTATCTAACCTCTTGTAAGCTAACTCATAGTTATTGGGTAAAAGGGCATGATCTTTTTTCCAGGGTAAGCTTACTTCGTACCTTCCATCTGAATTTTGCTGAACAGTATCTCGAAAGTGAATCATTACGGCCTTTCTCAAATCATCTTTGTTATTTTGTTCAACAGGATCTCTAATACCGAGCAGCTCTAAGTCCCACAAGAATGAAACTGACAATTCCTGAGACAGCATACTAACGACAGTCATATTCACATTTTGATGTTGTAACTGAGGAACTTTTCCCATTAATGTCCAACCTAATTTAGTCCCCATGGCGACTAATCCAGACATCAATTCTTCTCGTTTTCCCGTAAATAGTTTACCAACAACGTCGGCTCCTAAAAGTATTTCAATGGGTCCTGAATCATTTTGAAAGTCAGTTATAAATATTTTCTTTCGTTTCAATTCCCTCATCCAAGGTCCATACCTAACGCTAGCTATGTCGTTGCAAATTATATCTTGATCTAAAGCATTTAAACTACAGCTATATTTCCCGTCAAGGCTATAAAGATAAATTTTATAACAATTATGCCTTTGTGTTTCAGTTTTCCTACCCCCAAATAATGCGTGTGAAAATTCTTCTTCTCTCTGAATTTCAAAACCTAACTCCTCTGCGGTAGATTTTTTAATGTAAGATCTTTGGGAACCCGTATCTAAAATAACTCTAGCCTTACGTCGTGTCTTTTTTCCTTTAATATTAACTACAAGAGTTTGCAAAAAGACTTCATGCGTTGCACTTGTGTGCGAATACAAAGTGTCTGTAATCCTTTCATCAATATCATTATTACTTTGTTTTGGTATTTGATCCAATTTATTAACTTCTAAGTTAGGACACATTAATTTTAAATGTCTTTCAGAGCAGAGATTACATTTAATACTAGATGAACAGAGTTTTGCTAAATGACCTTTCGTTAAACAAATACGGCATAAACCTTTCCTTTTAATCACTGACAATTTTTCATCTAAAGGAATAAAATATGCTTTTTTACACGATCGAGTTTCATGATTTTTAAAAACATACATAAATTATCATTTGATTTATGGCTAATAAACAATTCGATTGCTGAGGGTTTCCGATCTCGAGAATTTGCAGGCGCGGCGTTTTTCCGCTCCGAGGAAAAGTGAAATATGTCTGTTCTGCTTAACCGGATTTTCTCTTCAGTTTCGACCTCGTTTTTCAAAAAATGAATTATTGCATCAAGACTTGATAATTTTAGTTCGCTTTCCAGACTTTTTCTTTGCCGTTCAAATGAACGTAACACATTTATAGGTAATGAACTTTCAACAAGAGGATATAATATTACCCCGCACATTTCAGATGTTACTCCTAAGGAGCTCAATGCTCTCAATTGAGTAGACAGTTTATTGTATAAACAACTCAAAGGATCGCTTTTATTCCTATTTGCGTTATTCAAAACGAGCTTTAATAGCTCTCTAACATAAAAATCTATTAACAAGTCTTTTCTACCATATCTTTCTTTTAAACTCTGTAAAGCTGAAGAATAGTTTTCATCAGTTATGGGAAAAGATTCTACAATTTCTCTTGATTCAGATTTTAATTTCATTGATTGGATTAAATAATGAAATTTATCCGCGTTTGTCAGATTCGTATTTTCATGGATTTTTTTGAATTGGTTCCAAAATGTCAACCAATCTTTCAAGTCTCCACCGAATTTATAAAGCTCTATTTCGGGGAGTCGTTGACATAATGTTTTAGTAAATTTATCATTTTGTGACTGCGAGCCGTTATTGGTAAAAGCAGTCTCGTTCTCCTTCGTAATCTTTTTCAAATTCTCTAGCGCACGCTTAGCTCGTAGCTGAATTATCAGTGATTTTTCTCGGTATTCTTCAACCGCAATAAATTCATTTTCGAAATCTTGTGCGTTTTCTAAGCCATCTAAATAACCGTTATGAATTGTTTCTAAAGAGTCTGCTTTTTGCTTAAACAATTCTAAGCACATTTCAATTTCGTCATATTCGACGCTATCGTCAGTTAATGCGCTTTCTAACTTATTATATGCTTTCGTAAACGAAGCTCTTTGAGCGGTTTTGCTTCTTTTTATTATTTCCATTTCTACTATCTTAATTATTTAAATCTTCTAAACTGTATATTCAGTACATTCAATGCAAAAATTGATCATTCAAATATTCAAAACAAAATCAAATTTCCATGCATTAATATCTTCAAAATGGAAAATAATAAATCTTTGCCTACCTCTTCGCTTCTCTGTTGCCGTTCCAATCAAGCCGCCCAAGCGGGGACGCCATATTTGTAGTTTTTAGTTGATCCATGTGATCATTATTATTAAAATGAGAGGCTTTCCTGAAGTTGACATCAAAGAGACTTCTTTTGTGATAAGCAACTAACGTTTATTTTACAATGTAATTTTAAAACTAATCTACGTTTTCTAAACAATCGCTACATAACGCTTTCCGCTCCTCGCTTCGTTATACTTCTGTTCAGTGTCTTGCTACCGTTCAGTTTCTTTTCAACAACTCCCGTCCCCCTCTCTTTTCAAGCTCGCTTCACATAGCGGGCGCTAGAGGGCGCAACAAATCGCCTATTTTTCGCTGTACCATTGTACACCTTCGTTTTTTCACTTCAAGGTCTCTGATTCTCTTCAACAGCAGTAGTTGAGTAGGACAGCACTCTGATTGTTGTTCGTATCACTCCATGGCTATTTCTAACTTAGAAACGTGTCAGAATTTAATAGACACTTGCTACTTTCGTTGTTGTTGTCCTCGTCTTCATCTGTTTCATCGTTGGCAGGGTCGGATTCTTCTTGCACGGAAGTCACATTCTCGTCATTATTTTGCTTTGAAATCCACAGTCTTCTGCATCGAATGCCATCCAGGTTTATACATCAACAAAACTCAACAAAAGAGCACGTATACATCCCCTCACTTGAAAACAAACTGACCTATTATTCCACGCAGATGCTTACTAAATCACACAGCTGAAATTCCCCAAATATCCCTCATCTTGGGTTTTTCTGTCAGTTTTGAACAAATTTTGAGCATTGCTCTGTTCGAAAACGTATCCGGACTTTGGTTCGGATATTTGACGCTCTGGGTAATAAACGTTCGGATAAACGACGTTCTACTGTATTTATCTTGTTCAAATTTTCAATCATTTATAAAAGGTATTTTAAAGCACTCAATTGAGCTGAAATTTTATATACACACTTATTTTGGATGACAATATAGTAATTTAACTATAATTAATAAAATTAATTGATTAAAACTAATTATTCAAATAATTACAAATACAGCCACGTCGGCATCATTTTTGGAGACTTAGCGACCCCTTTGGTGACTTGTGTCAATACTTGAAAAGGTTTTATTCTCACACACATTTTAAAGCACTCATTTGAGCTGAAATTTTCTACACACTATTGTTTTGGGTAACAATACGATAATTTAATTATAATAATTTAAATTGACTGAAATTAATTATTTAAAGAATTACAGATACAGCCACGTTGGCTTCATTTTAAGTGACTTGGTTCAAAACTTTAAAAGATTTTTTCCCCTCACATTTCGAAGCTGAACTTGAACTGAAATTTTATATACACGATTGTTTTGGATGAGAATGCGATACTTTAATGATAATTAATAAAAATTAATTGCCACTTAATTTTGTGATTCTGTCATATGTATATACGTATTTATATTAATTGTAACTATTTAATAAAAGTAACTAAAATAATTTTTTTTTGTTGATATAAGTAGGAATGGACTTTTTTTTTTATATTACTTGTTCATTTTCATGTTTGTTAATGCTGAGAATTCGAATTGACACAGATAAGATGCAGAAAATTCTATCAATATATTAAAAGTATTTTTTTATTTTACTTATTTTTAAAATTTTCTGGTTAGTTATGCGCAGTTCTTGCACCTCTTTGGGTGAAATCTTTTTGAGATTTTTAAAGTAGAAGTGATTGGAGAATTTATTGGAGATGAATGTTTTGAAAAATGAATAAAATTATTTGGCAATAATTCATGTTTTTCGTCATTCTCAAACACAACATAATTAAAAAAATCTACATTAAATTACCTTAAAAAAATTATCCTTGCAGGATAGAAATTTGTCTCCGATTATGTACATTTATGTAGCAACAGTTTTGAAATATATTGCTTATTAAAAAATGTTAGACATATAAATCATAGTTAAAAAAATGTCTTTACTTCGGAGCTTCTATTAATGCATTTTAATTTTTCATTCCAAGTGTAATTTATCATAAGTCTTGACAAATTAGTAAACATTTTTACATAATAGAAGGTATTTTAAGGAAATGACTATCTCTTTTTTTTTTCTAGTGTTACCTCTTTTTAGCGTACAATAAATTTTATGTAATACATACACCTCACTTAATTACTAATTTGTTTTAAGCATTTTTATATTTGATTATTTTTAAAAACTTTTTAGGTGTATTATTCTGTTAATAAATGAGCCTCTTTGAGCAATAAGCAACTTTTTATATAAAATTAGAAAAAAAAAATACTAAATTCTCAGGATAAGAATTTCTATAACGCGCCATCAGTAGAATGTTTAAAAAAGACTTTGATGGATAGAGTTTTATATCAATTACTTAAGCGAAAAACTAGTTCATAGTTCTGTAAAAGTTGTACAAAATTCCTTTAAAGCTATTATTCTTATAAAACTTTATTCGAAACATTCTCACCTGAAGTAATCTAATAAGAGCATTCCATCACCTTCATCTTCTCGGTTGGAAATTTTTGTCCAATAAACAATGTAACTGTTTTTGACGCATCATTTATCAAATTTCTTTCCTCTTTTAAAATCTTTAAGATAAATCTTAGGTTTTTCGAAAACGGTAAATATATATATATATATATGAAATGGGAGGGTTGTTCAATAACACCCATTGCTTTATGTAATTGTCACGCCTCGTAAAAGCCTTAAGGTATCCGTCTACCCTAAAATTGTGAATTTTACCAAAAAATGACAACTTTTTTATGGTTTTATTTCATAGGACATCTTATTAGCTTTATAAAAATACCAAGTTTATTATTTTCTGTTCACTAGAACAAAAGAAACGAGTCTTATAGTTGTCGCATATGATGTGTAACATCTGACTTGTTATCATGGTAAATACGCAATAGTGACTTTAATCCTGAAAGAAATGAATCGGTTATGACTGGAAATAATTTTCTATCGAATAATTATATCTTTAATGAAAATTATATTTAATTAACACAAGGAATAATGCAGTTTTTTATCAAAAATATTTATTATTGTTCAATTTGGGGAAGAGCGGAGACAATAGATTTATGAAAACTAAAGTATGACACATATACTTGTGATTTCAAAGTATTTAAAAATCGTTGGAAAACGGTGTCAATAACAGTACCACTATTAGTTGTCGAAACGTTTCGATTAGTGTTTATTTCGAGCTTGAATTCACCATTCAAAAAAGCTATGAGTGGCTCAGCTTGTAGTAAACTGAAGTTAACGTTAAAATCACCACTCAAAATCACGGCAAGCGAGTGATAGTTTTTTTTTAAAAAAAAAAGAGCAGAACCACCTTCGCTATATGGTAAAAATGCAAAATGCAGGAAATCTTTATTTTTTTTTAACTGTTTAATTCGGAGAAATGTATGCGACCACCAAAATGACAAGACTTGCTGGTATGTGCGGTAGGCGGGCGTCTTAATTGCTACTACAGATGGACCCCCAGACGAGGTTAGCGAAGAGACACCGTCAAGCGCATGCTTAAAAATTAGAAATATTAGAGAAAATCAAAAATACCCGTTTACTTAATTAGTTAGTTTTTTTTTAATCGCAATTAAAAATATTATATTGACATCGACAGGAATTAACCTCAAAGTATGGAAATGATAAGCACTTAAATATTTATTCAAATAATTCCATATTACTTACTCCTATTTCTTTTAAGAATGATGAGCTTTGTCAGACGCTTAACAGGAAATATAATTATTAATATATATAGTTTACACATATATAAATATATCCTCAGATTTCACACACAACGAGCCCTGAGACTTTGACATTTGAGCGTAAGAATCACAAGTTTATTCTGGATGAAGTCTAATAAGACTTGCTGGTATGTGCGGTAGGCGGGCGTCTTAATTGCTACTAGAGTTGCACCCCGAGACGAGGCTAGCGAAGAGACACCCCAAGGCGCTGAATTGGTCAAATCAAACAGCACGCGCTTCCCCCGACTTCCTGTTACGCATTTCCGTCCCTTTTCACGAAATCACTCCAACAAATATCCAGCAACCGAGAGTAAAGATGTTACACATCAAAAACTGCAAGTGTTTTAGTAAGAGCAGATGTCATTACTTGGAAGCAAGGTGTGTGTCATTACTTTAAAACGCGTTTTACTCGAAATGTGTTTTTTTTTAATGCTCAAACAGGGACAGAGCGATTACTCAAAAAATTTTGAAAATAATTAACTGAATTTTTTTCTGTGTTCTGTATAATAGAAGTGTTATAGCCTTCAGATTTATCGAGCCCTGTTTTATTACAAATTTTTCAGTCCCTTAAGTAAATATAATCATTGTTTTTTTAAACAATTTCATATAATAACTAAGATAAAGTACTCTAGTTTTTGTAAAACTTAAAATATCACTTATCCTGAAAGTCACTTCAAAACAGAATGTCTTAGCAACACATCAAAATTGAAGAATTGAAAATTTGTTTATAAACCTTTTGTACAGAATAGGCCGCGTTTGTTATTTTTTCTCAATTTGTACCCATTTTTTTCCATTTTACTAATAATAATTTCTTTTTCCCTTCTAATTTTAGCATATTTTTCATTAAATGTACTAAACAAATCTAAAAACAAAAAAATCCCCATATCTCCAT
This sequence comes from Trichonephila clavata, assembly GCA_019973975.1. Classification (NCBI taxonomy): domain Eukaryota; kingdom Metazoa; phylum Arthropoda; class Arachnida; order Araneae; family Nephilidae; genus Trichonephila; species Trichonephila clavata. Next base: position 99,747 of record BMAO01009608.1, on the reverse strand, counting down.
TTTTTTAAAAAAAAATTGTCGCAACCAGTTGGATATCTTAAGCAATGGAACTCTGGTAAAGGCAGAATTACTATTGTATGGCGAGTGAGAGCTTTAGGTGGTAATTAAAATAATGGAAACACACCTTAGATCCTTAGAATTATAAAATAATCCTTTATTAGTAGAGTGTAGGACAGGGATGGGCGAACTTTTTTGAGACGCGGGTCAAATTTTGCCCATAATTTTTTTAGTACTAGCTCGTGGGTCACTAAGGCCCATTTGCACCAGAGTTAAGCTTAAAAATTTTAACTGGGTATTTTTAAAACTAAACATCTTTAAAAAAATCAGTTGGCTTAACGGGTAAAATTGGGCGTGGTTTGACGATTTGAAAAATTTTAGTGGGCTTAAAAACAGCATGCGTGGGTAAATGTCTGACCCACGGGTCATAGGTTCACCATCACTGGTGTAGGACCACCTTTGGGTTGTAATACAGCTTGGAATCGTCTAGGAATAGATTCATACAAGTGCTGAATAGGGTTTAGAGCAGGGATAGCCATCCTTTTTGGGAAGATTGCCACAATTTGATGAAAAATAATTATGCATGCAACTTTCAACTTTTCCAACCAACAAATATGGAAGGTAAAGCATGGTAATTATATGTTTATTATGGGGTTTTTACGAAAATAGCAAATTTTTTATTCAAATCTATGCAGTCAAAATTTTAAAATAATACAAGACGAAAAAGTACAAACTTTGGTTTCATTATTCATAAACTTTTTACAAGTTTAATCGATTAGGATAGCTATAAAATAAAAATGAGCAATTTGTATCATTCAATTCAAAATAATTATTAAACCCTCAGAACTTATTGTGGCTTTTGAATTGCTTTTTCTTTTTACCAAATCATTTGTATTAGGATTATTTCTCTTGTAATTCTAACAAAATTAGGCTATTATAGGTGCACTTCAGCCAATTTTAAGTGATATTTACTCTATTATGTTCGTAGCAGGAAATATTTATTCACTAACATATTTTGATTCGAATTTTGAGATTTTTTTTGCCTGAGACAACTCCATTTTAATAAAATGGTTGTATATCTTTTCAAATTTTTAATTTTGAAAAATGGTTACTGTTTTAATTTATAATCAAAAATGGTTAATCTTTTCAAAATTTTAAAAATCTTTCAGTAAGTCTTCGCGTGCCACTGTTACAACCCTTGATTTAGAGTAACATCGTACCATTCTTTATGGAGATATTATGGAAATTCTGGGAGTGATGCCTTTGTGGAGGATATCGATTCCGTATTGAATGATCTAAAATTGACCATAACGGTTCCATTATATTGAAGTCGGATGACTGTGTGTGGGCCAAGGTAGATGTTTAATTTCACCGTTTTATTCATCAACCATGATTGGACTAGTTCCGCTGCATGGATAGGTGCATTATCATCCTGGAAGATTCCATCTTCATCAGGAAACAAAATTTACATCATAGGTGGACCTGGTCAGCTAAAATTTCTCTAAACTTCTTCCCAGTGATCCTTCTTTTCAGAGTTACGATTGCTCCCGCAAAAAATTACAACATGGCTGCCCATATCATGACAGATCCGATTCCATGCTTGACAGTGGGAAGGAGACGATTACGATTGTATGCTTGTGCAGGTCTCCAAACGTTAACGTGTCCTGTTGTAGGAAGGTGTAAATGGCGATTCGTCAGATCATGTTACTTTCTTCCACTTAACAATCGACTAGGTTTTGTGATTGTGACACCACTGACGTTTGGCATTAACATCTGTGACAAGTGGCTTGGGAATTGCAGTTCTGCTGTAAATGTTGTGTTCATGAAGGTGCTATCTAACTGTTATCATTGACACTGGAGAATCCAGATGCTGATTGAGCTCTGCGGTCACTTTTGCTGCAGTTGTTCACTTTTTAGACATTAAAATCCGTTTCGTTCCCCGTAGGTCTCTTTCAATGATCATCTTTTCCCGTCCATTATTTGGCCACGGTAGCCTAGTGGTCAAGGTAACGGAGTTGTGGCCGGCGTGTCACCAGTTCCAGCCAATAGAGTTTTATTACTTTTCGGATAGCTGTTTCGGAAAAAAAAACACATTTTTATTAGTAAAAGTATTTAGACTTTTTCAACAGAAATAATACTTATATCGGTATTTATCTTTAAAAAAATTTAATCAATTTTTTGTGTAATATATTTGGAATTGTGTATTATATTTAAGGTTCAGCACATAGCCCAACATAGCAATTATTACACAGGGAATGGCTCTTTTAGTTATTCCTTTTAGCCCAACACACAGCGCAGTAGAGTGCGGGAGCTTCCTTTTTCTGGTGTTAGTGAACCAAAAAAAAAAACTGTCATTTTAGCTGCTACCTGAACTTATTCCCTCTCAACTTCCGTTCGCCTCGCCCGATCACACTTTTCGTAACGCTCTGATCACGCATTCACCAGTTTACTCCCCAAGTCAAGCGTGCGTAAAGAAGTTTTACTTCAAAAATAAAATAAAGGAATGCGAGACGTTTCATGTTAGTTGTAGAATTCCAAAAGATTTCGGTCTACCTGATTTTTTTATTTGTATCACTTTGATAGTAATTTTTGTATTAGTTTTTTCTGTAATTTGTTTTGAAATCTAAATTGTTTTCCCATCTGTTTGTTTTATACTAAACATAAGCGCTCTGAATAGTGATGTGTTGCAAATGAAAGAATATTTTCAAATAGTATTTATCTAAATTTACTTAAAACGTTATCTACATTAGCGAAATCCCGACGACGGATCGCAGGCACACTAGTGCAGACTGCTCTCACTTATATTAGAGTGTGAAAATTACAGCAGCAAATTATCTGGAATATGCACTTCTTGGCCTGTTTTGCGCGATCGAATTAACTCTATTGCACACTTTAAGAGGTTAATGAACCTGTCTAGGGCTCTTCTGTATTGGACGAAGTTGCTGGATCTATAGTTAGATTACTTTGACGCTTATCTTTATTGAATTTGCTGAGCCCTATCTCAAGAAGGATAACAGACCAAAAAAAAAAACAAGCAAACATTTTGTAAATATATACTACTAATTCAATTAGCAAGAAAATATGAATAGATTTTCTTGGTCTTTGAAAATATTAAACTATTCGTGTAAATACTTTCTATAGTTTTTTACAATTGATGTAAATAATTTTTGCAAAAAAAAAAGCTTTCTGCAATTATCTTTGTAATAACTACTATAGAGTTAGCACAAAGACCGGCAAACAACGTGCACTTTTAACGTAAAAAATTAAGATCGAAAGTTAAGGGCGCGCGTTAAGCTTACATCGGGTATAAAAATGATAATTTAAAAAAAAAAGGATGAGCATAAAAGAATAAGACTTTTATATAAATCGGAATACCAGAATACTTTAAATTCATAAATTCTTTATAAACTTAAAGGGTTGTAGTTCAGGAAGTGTACTATTTTTTCTAAAGCCTGAGATAATACTTTGAATTAATGACTTCAAAACATAACAGCACTGCATATGCCGTCAATTCCTACTTCGATCAACAAAAAAAATTTATTTTAGTTACTTTTTATTAAATAGTTACAATTAATATAAATGTGTATATACATATGACAGAATCAAACATTAAGTGGCAATTAATTTTTATTAATTATCATTAAAGTATCGCATTGTCATCCAAAACAATCGTGTATATAAAATTTCAGTTCATCTGTTCAGCTTTGAAACGTGAGAAGAAAAAAAACTTTTAAAATTTTGACCCAAGTGGCTAAAAATGTAGCTAACGTGACTGCATCTGTAATTCTTTAAATAATTAATTTCAGTCAATTAATTTTAATTAATTATTATTGAATTATCGTATTGTTACTCCACACAATAGTGTATAGAAAATTTCAGCTCAAACGAGCTCGTTAAAATGTGTGTGAGAAAAAAAACCTTTCAAGTTTTGACACAAATCACCAAAAGGGTCGCTAAGTCGCCCAAAAGGATGCCAACGTGGCTGTATTTCTAATTCTTTGAATAATTAGTTTTAATCAATTGATTTTTATTAATTATAATTAATATATTGTATTGTCATCCAAAATAAGCGTGTGTATAAAATTTCAGCTCAATTGAGTACTTTAAAATGCATTTTATTAACGATTGAAAATTTGAACAAGATACATAGTGAGCTAATAGTGTAGAAATTGAAAAAGAGTGGTAGTCTAGTGGTGAAGGTAACAGACTCATAACCGGCGTTTCATGAGTTCGAGCCTAGTACCGCTGAAAACCCGCGGTCTGGGGAAGAGATGCACGGAAAATCTGTCGAGAGTTCACACGTCCTCTCTTTGGTGTGGAAGTTAGGAGAGAAAGTGCTAGCTGTGTGACGCGTGTCATCCTTGTCACTTGACCATGGTTCAAAATTACGAGGTCCCTCACCAAACACCCTCTAGTATAGCTGAATAGTACGACGTTAATATTTACTCATTCACTGGTAAAAAAAAAGGGGTTGTGTGTATATGGAGAATATACGTGAAAATTAATAAAATATAGCTTAAAAATATAGGTGCACACTATTAGCCAGATTTTACGGTATTTTTTGTGGATGCATAAATTGATATTTTGTTCACCAATTAATTAAAATAAAGGCGGAAAATGGCTTTTTTTCTTGTCGATAACTACCTGCAGGGTTTTCACACTTTTTGATATCTATTCGTATTTATTATTTCTTATAATGGCAAATGTCTTTAAATTGAGGCAAAGATTATTTTTACGAATACAATTAAAGACTTTTTTTCTGGGAGGTAAATTTGCTATTTTTCGAGGAATGCAAATATTTTTTTAGATACACTAATTTAAAAAAGAAATTCCATGTGATTCTTAACTGCAGTCATCTCACTTTACTAAAAATTTGAAAACAGTCTTAGAAGCTGTGTTCGGTTACATTTATGCTCGTGCATGAGCGATGTTTTATTTATTTAAAAGTAGTTCCGGAATTCCAATGACTTACAGAATGCGTTTTTGTCTGCCTCTAGAACGAGCCTAAAGCAAAGCTAAGAACCAAAACTCCTCCTTTAAAGATTTATACTCCCTGTCACAGGGACTAGAATTTCGATCTATATTTCGAATAAATGATCTTAGGTACGTATTTTCCAGACGAGATACATCGCAAATCATCTGTTTTGACAGAACAACCTGAATATTGGATTTTACTTCCTAGTCTATGATAAGTTGCCTTGTAAGAGGCCGAGCTTACTCTGCAAGAAACAACTGAATGTGAAAAATGAATTCTTCCTTTATAAATATCAGCTTGCAAATTTCTATGCTCATGTATATGTATAATGTTTCAGTGATGATTCCTGATAGGAATCAGTTTCGTAGCATTTATAAGGCTAGCCCAATGGTATTTATTTAAAGCTTTTTCGAAAATTTAGAGATATATCATAGAACTATTTAGTTTCATTGCACAGATATTAATGAAAAATGCTTGATTAATTTTCCAAAAGAAACATTTATATATAACACATCGCTCAATAAGTCCCGGGCCTAACTAATAAAACAACAAATTTTCTGCAAAATTGAACTTTATTTATCAAGATACTTCCCTTCAAGAGTGAGGCTCAAATAAAGGTTCCCCTTTTTTTCTTCTTGTGACTCTAATCCTTATATTTAATTGTGTGAATACGAGGGTAACTCTGAAATTTTTGAGATACGTGCGGACGACGAGAGGTTACAAAACAAAGTTAACGGTTTAATTTGAAAATGCAAAGTATTTTAACATAGCAGACGCCTTTTGACTGATTTACTTCAAGTTGCTTAGCTTAGACTAAATTTTAGACAGAAGAGAAAATGGAGTTGTGACGCGAGAACATGATCGTGGTATGATTTTCTATGATTTTAAAGCTAGATTAAATCAAGAGGAATGCGTTCAATGGCTACAATTAACATTTGATGATGAATATCCATGTCGTGCTACTGTATTCAGATGGTTTAAAGAATTTTACAGTGGTCACATTTAGGAGGAAAAACACACAGAAAGGCCGCGGTCGGCAATAATCCCGGATAATGTATCTGCCATACGAAAAATGTTAATGGATGATAATCGCTGTATCTACCAAACGATATAGAAGGAACTTTACTTTGGATCGGCAGTCATACACAAAACTATTCATGAGGAATTACATGTGAAAAAAGTAGTTTGCCGTTGGGTTCTGCATAATCTGAGTACCAAAAAAGAGGAACGTGTTAAAATCAGTAAAAAATACCCCTTAAATTGCTAAATTATGGGGCCACTGCATCATTTCTAAAAGTGTAACGGGTGATGAAACGTACATGCTGTTTTTTAACGTTCCATCACGTCAAAAAATCAAAGTATGGGTCTTTGAAGATGATTCCACGCCAGAAACGAGCAATGAAAAAATAAATGCATCTCGTTTTCTTCAGAAGTATGAGATTGGTCAAAGCCAACAAGTTGGAAGGACAGAAGACAGTAACAGCAAACTGGTATACCACTAAATGTCTTTCAGAAATTCTTCAAAAGTTAATGTCAGGGTACTAATGCTTCACTATGACAATTCATCTTCCCATACAGCCGGATTAACAGTTGAGTTTCTTAAACAAAGACAAATTAAAATGATAGAACATCCACCTTATTCTCTGGATCTAGCTATGTGTAACTTTTGTGGTTATATTTTACTCTGAAAAAGAATTTACGTGGATGTCATTTTCATTCAGAAGAGATGGGTGTGGTTATAAAAGCTTTTTTTCATCAATTCCAATAAATGAATGGTTTGAGGCATTTAATCTGTGGAAAATTAGTTTACAAAAGCGCATTGATACTGGAGGAGACTACTTTGAACACCCTAAAATTTTGTTAATATAACTTTAAAAACCTAAGAGTATCTCAAATTTCAGTAATCCTCGTACTCTCGCACGAATACGTAACATATTTTTACTGTTTATACAATTACCCCTTCAACTTTGAGCACCTCAAACTGAATACTAAATATAGAAAAGAACAAAAAATAAGTAATCACTTCAAAATCAGAACTGTTTATTTTTTTTAATTAGATATTTCTAATTGCTTGTAATATTCTTACTAAATGAGATTCGAATTACACTTGTTCAATAGATTCTTAATGATTGTAGATTAAAAAATAACCCAAGAGTCGTATTTCAACCAACATCATTTAACATGACAACTTTTAAAATCATATTCATGTAAACAGATTTTAACAATACTACTTTCCAACTTTCATATCCTCACAGAGGATCCCCCTCTTTATGTAAGCATGAGATTTACAACCCCGAATGAATTTTTCCTCCCATAATATTTTTAATCTTTGGTAAATCCTAGTGCAGCGTTTGTCAAAACTGTGGGGCACGCCACCCTAGGGAAAAGTGATAACTCTACGAGACGTGCTGTAGCATATTGAAAAGTCAAAAACAAAAGTTTATTTTAAAAAAAAAAATGTTTTTACTGAAAGTAAAACAAAATATATTTTCACATAATAAAAAAACTAAAATACATATATAATGCACTTATAAATGTAGCAGTACTACACAATGTATTTTATAATTTATTTAGCAATACTAAGTAAAGAATAACATTATAGTCACTACCAAAGACCCCAGGGACTTGCCATATATAAAAATGTACACAAACATTAACACTTATCTTGATCATTTGTACGGTTTATAATTAATCCCTTAACTGCCGATTAAATGCTAAGCAATTCGCTCCCCAATGCCACCGTATTCCACGTAGGCGCACGTATGTGATGTGTTGGGGGAGGAGAAATAAGGAATAAATAAGCAAATCCTCTGAAATAAGTAAATCCTTCGCCAACATTGTCAAGGTCCTATTGCATTCCAAAGCCTTCGGAATAATTTTATGGATTGCAAGGCAACAGAAAAAAATCGTACTTCGGAAAGACGTTTATAAACGCCAGGGGCAATTAAAGCATTGTTCTGAGTGAGAAGTTTATATACGCTGGTGGCACTTAAGACATTAAAGTCGTACTGTAGCTTTAGTGTCAAAGAATAATATTATTGAATTACTTTGTTATTGTATAGGAAGGGGTTGAGGAATTTTATGATTGAATATTGGGGTGCAAATATTGAAACTTTGAGAAGCACTGTCCTTTTGACTTAAGGATGCGCTACCGATATTTTCCTATTTTCAACATTTTTCCTTATTATTCTCTACCTCACCCCTTACTTCTTATATTGGCTTTTGTACCATTTATTTTAGATTACAATAATAGAATTTTATAAATTTAATGAGTACTTGTAACATAACTTAACCAAATATAGTCCTTGCAAAAATAAATCCAACTAAACATAGAAATACGTTTCATGTTTAAAATGATTTTTTGGAACTAATTTGATATCGGAGTGCTACGCGGGGGGCCAAGAGCTGTTTGGCGAGATTTCTTAATCGCGCCAAGAAGTGCTTGTCGTCGAGTGATGAAATCCAAGATGGCAGCCTAGCGGAAACAAATAGTCAGAAAAATAATTTTAAAGAACGGTTTTGAAATATATTAAATACATTTCAAATGAAGAATATAGGAATAGATTGAAAATAACTAAGATTAATTAATAATGAATAATATAAGAATTATATTTACTAATAATATTATGTAATAAATAAAAATCATATAATATAATTTAATAGTATTTATTACATATAATATTCATGCAGTATGATATAGTAATGAGTATTATATGTAATAACAATCGTATAATATAATTTAATAGTAACTATAAAAAAGAAAAATCATAATGCAATATAATTATATATAACAATACTCATGTAACATAATAATTATGAATAACATAATTACATATAATTATAAACAAATAATACACATAATTTGTAATATTTATAAATAAATTTAATAACAAATAATTATAAATAATGTAATATAATTATTGTATATAATTGTATTTTTGTATTATATTATAAATAAAATAATTACATAAATTATATTAAAATTAGTAATGGATATAAGTTAAAGTGCTGTGATAACTTGCAATATTCCAAAAACAGCGAGTTTCTGTAATGAATTGCATCGAACAAGGAACTTGTAAAAATGCTTTCTTAAAAAGTGAAATAAAAAGTTTAAAAGCGAGATATGCATCAATAATTCAAAGCGCAGGTCTCGTAGTTTTTTTAAGAAAAATATCTTGGTACTCAACAATGAAATTAAAAATATCCATATTCGAAAATAGCACAAAACACAACAGAAGACTAAAGCAGTTGTCTTGAAGGAGAAATGAAATTGGAAATGCTTAAATTATGTAAGAAATCGAATTAAAATCGTCTGAAATTAGTTGGGTTTTACCGCGGTAAAAAAAAGAATAAAAATTATTCTAATATACGTTATTTCAATGGCAACCATATTGCCAGACGATAGATATATCAAGATAATCATATTGTAATGTTATCGCCCATCTTGGCGAACATAAAAAAACATTTTGGCGCATAGCTCCCCGATATCAAATTAGCACCGAATTTTTTAATATTGATTATATAGCTAATTTTTAATAATTCTTTATACCTTTAAGGCCTAAGGACAATGGAGCATTTAAAAGCTTTTGATTCAAATGATAATAGAAATAACAGGAATTTGAATCTATAGTTTCTATTCGAACTAAAAGTTTCAAAAAATATCATTAGCTCTAAAACGTTACATTTTAGTTCGAGTGACACAACACTTGCTAACCCGCGTTCTTCTAATCGAGCCTGGTGCCTTCAATCGCTCTACAAGGTTTAGCGGGGCTGAAACATATCAATTTTTTCGAGGCCTACAATCTTAGTAGGGTGTGGTTGCTTGAAAAAGTCACCTTTTGTATGCGGTTCAAAATTATAAGATCCGCCACTAATAACACTGGTGTTGTCTAAATGCGCGACGGTTAAAACCCTCTCACTCACTCAACACTCGTGAGTTCAACACAATGTTGCTTTCTTTCAAAGTGCACTTTTGGCTAGAAAGAACCTTCTGGACTTCCCACTGTATATCTATTTTTTGTTGCCAAATTTGGAGATATTTAATGACAAATTTGACGCCGTCACTTCTATTTACTAGCGTTATGGAAGAGTGCACTCTCTTGGAGTTAAAACGAAATTTTCTGTCAAAATACCATTTTGGCATAGATGTAAAGCTTCCGGCAGCTATAATTTAAGTATAAAATTAATCAGCGTCAATCAATCAAAATGATATGGAGCATTATATGAAATATACACGTGAGTTTCAAAGTCGTCTTACAGTATTGGTGTAAAGGGCATTCTATTTTAAGTTATTGTTGATGAGATTTATTTTAGGTGTTGGTAATAATATATTATTCCGGTGATAAATGAACACTAAATCATTTAAATGGAAATAATAATTTTAGTAAAGAAAATTTTATATACCATGTTTTTGTAATCATTTTTATGCACTGTCATCCACTTCTGAGCTATAGACAAGATTTCAAGTCTACTAGATCATCGGGAAGTTAGTTTAAAACCTCCGGGCAGACAAACAAGACCGCGAGTTAATAAAAACAAAGTAACCTGGGGGCCCCTTTATGATCCCAGAACAACAAAATTGAATACGTAGACGCAACTCGACCCGTGATATCGACAGGTGGTCTTTATTTGTGTAAATTCGTGTAAGTTCCGGAGTTACACTGGGCCCTTAGTCAAAATAAGGGCCCCCTATTCGGGGCCCCAGGTTCAAAACCAGAACTTCTTTTTCATATTTTCATGCATTGTAATCCACTTCTGAGCTAAGTTCCAAATTTCAAGTCTGTAGCTAATCTGGAAGTTAATTTAAAATAAATTACAAAATTCCACCCGGACAAATATTCAAGAAAGCGAGTTAATAAAGAAACATTGTCACCTGGGGGCCCTTTTTTGACCCCAGAACCCCGAAATTGTATACGTAGACGCAACTCGACCCATACCAACGACAGATGGTATTGGTTCGTGTAAATTCGTGCAAGTTCCGGAGTTAAGTGGCCCTTTGTTGAAATAGGGCCCCGGGTTCGAGACGACTTTTTTTTCACATTTTCATTTATTGTTATCCACTTTTTAGCTATAGTCCAAATTGCAAGTATCTAGCTCATCCGGAAGTTATAGTTTAAAATCAATTACCAAATTCCACCCGGACAGACAAAAAAGCAAGCTAATAAACACATGGTAAATTTCTTAAAAATGGAAAAGAATTGCGCAACATGAATTGACTTAGGATTCCAGAACCAACGCGTTTTACTTCCGTGTAATATAAATGCATGATTTGACTAAAAAATAATTTGTACAGTTACAGTAATTTTCACGTTTTACATAAATTTTCATATTTCTATTTTTTTAAAAAAAATATTATTCAAATCAAAAGATTAACTCTCATTTGTGATTCAGATTAAGTCAATTTACATTTAAATCAGTTTATGTGAAATTATAGTTTAAAAAAAAACTAAAAAACACGCTTTTATTTTGAATCGAACTAAAAAGTAAAAAAATAATTCTTAATATAAGAATAAAATGATGAACGAGAAAATTAATGTCATTTTGGTAAAAGCGTGGGGTGCTCTATAAATATATCAATTGTTATAGTTTCTAACTTCTTTTAATTCCGAAATTGCACCCCACGCTTTTACCCCAATGACATTAATTTTCTCGTTCATCATTTTATTCTTATATTAAGAATTATGTTTTTACTTTTTAGTTCGATTCAATATAAAAGCGTGTTTTTTAGTTTTAACTATAATTTATTTTTCATTTTTTAGTTGGATCTACAATAAAAGCGTGTTTTTTTAGTTTTTTAAACTATCATTTATTCATTGTTTAATTTATCCTTTAGTTTGATATTTGAAGCTGGAATTAGTCTTGCTCTTCAATGGATATTGATTGACGGGTCTGAAGGGTATTTATTCTCTCCGTTTACAGGTCCTCGGATGAGTCCCGTATCGTTATATTAGATTATGTCTCTATAGAACAGGTCAAACAAATAAAATGTGTGGTAAAAAGAATAAGTTAGAATTTAAAAACGTGGTACATTAAAATTTTTTTTTAAAGGACTAAAAAGTATAAAAAATTCCTCCTTTTCGTTTTTTTCTTTTTTCACATTTTCATGCATTGTCATCCACTTCTGAGCTATGGTCCAAATTTCAAGTCTCTAGTTCATCGGAAAGTCACACAGTTTAAAATCAATTACAAAATTCCACCCGGACAGACATTAAAGAAAACGAGTTAATAAAAACATGGTAATATTAAGTGTCAATCGTATCTTTTAAACGTATTGCCATAATGTTAATTCGTATCATCACTTCCAAAAGTATTGCTTTATAAAAATAAAAAATATTTGGCAGTTAGAACATAAATTATTTTTTTCACATCAGAGCCTTTTTTTTAAATTTTCATTTTCAGAAAAATGTTTATATTATAGTAAAAAATTGATAACACCCACCCACCCTCCACTTTCTCACATACAGAACACTTTTTTTGTTTTATTTTAAAAAACCACAGGTGTATATTTTATACTTGCATATAAATAGCTTTAAATTATAAACACTCGCTGTAGAGTTACACCTTTTTCTTTTAGTCGCCAAATCTGGAAATGGCATTCGAATTAGTGCAAATCTGAAATTTATAATTAGTCGCAAATCTGAAAAAATAGCGCCAAATTGAAAATATAGGAATTAGTTGCCAAATCTGAAAATTGTACATGCAATAAGTTGCCAAATCTGGAAGTGGTATATGCAGTTGTCGCCAAATCTGCGTATCGTGATTCCTGACGATCCTGATGAGGAGAATGGAATAAAATTATGAAATTATTGTATTGTCATCGATCCTTGACAAGTGTGCAAAATTTCGAATTAATCTGGCCTTTTTAAGTGGGTTAAAATCGAGTTCCAAGATTCCGTTACATGCAAGTTAAACTTATAAAAGCGTGTTAAAAAGAAAATGATTCTTAAAAGAAGACCTTCTCAAATATCTTACAATCTATCTTGATAAATAATCAAGAAAGAGTATAAATCCGGTTCGGCTTTGGCAATGTAAAAGAGGCTGACACACAGAGCTCTAATGCATCAATCACATTGATAAATGGTTTCTGGAAAATTGAAAAAGAAGTCCCGTAGGTATTGTAATGTCAGCACATTTTTAAGTGTCAAGAAGGGATTTTATTTGATAACATTTTTTCGTTTATGTAAAAATACTTTCAACTGTGTAAGGGAAAAAAATTGTAAATTTATAGTCAATGTTTTTATGTTAATTCTGTTTAAGGGTATTTAATTGAGAAAAATCGGCCAAAAATCAAATCTAACTTTTTTTAGCCTAAATTATTTTTTACATAACTTTATACAAACTTACAAAATTTGAAAGCTCTGAGTTTAAAAAACGCAGAACTGTTATAACGTTTACGTCTGTTTTTATTCACATCCTAATGACAAATGAAAACTTTAAACTTGTCTCAGAAAGATAAAATAACTAGTTTGTCTTCGTTTAAAATGATATGGTTTTTTTTCTATTGTGCCTAATACTTGGAAATTTTTTTCACTTGTTGTTAATAGTACATGGAATAAAAGTTGCTATGTATTTTTCAATGAAAGCAATTCTTATGTGTACCATGGTATATGCGTGTTTAACAAAACATATTTAAATGACTAAATTTTAAGTTTAGGACAATGCTTTTCAAACTTTCATTCTTTGCGACCGAATACTCCACCATAATTTTATCAAGCCCCTCTTCATACAATAACAATGTTTTGAATTCAATAGTACTATACTTAGACGCAAATGTTACAACACGGCTTTAACCTCATAAGTGCCACCAACGTATATAAGCGTCTCGCTAAATTAAAGCGGTAATTGCCCGGACGTATATATACGTCCTTCTAAAGTACGTTCTTCTATGTGTATTGCTATACATAAAATTATTCCGAAGGCTTTGGAATGTATTAAAAGGACATTGACAGTACTTGCGAAGGATTTACTTATTACTTTTCATACTCGTAGAAGATGCTATTAGGGAGCGAATCGCTTAACTTTTAATTGGCAGTTAAGGAATTAATTATAAACCGTACAGATTATCAAGATAAATATTAATTTTTGGATATAATTTTATATGACAAGTCCATGGGGTCACTGGTAATTATTAAACTTGTTCTTAACTGAGTATTGTTAAATTAATTAAAAATACATTGTGCAGGACATTTATAAGTGCATTATATCAGTGTAAACATGTATTTTGTTTTTTATTATGTCAGAATGTATTTTATTTTGTTTACTTTCCATAAATTAATAATTTCTTAAACAATCTTTTGTTTTCGATTTTTCAATATCCTTGCACCCCCCTCGTAGAATTATCCCACCCATAGGGGGGCGTGCTCCACAGTTTGAGAAACGCTTGTTTAGGAACAATACCGGAAATAAGGATTTCGAGATAGAAAAGCGATTAGAAATAATAATTTCTCAAAGCTCGTTTGTAAAACATTTTTTATATATTTTTACGATTTTATCAAACTCAAAAAATTTGGTGCATAATAAAATACTCAATTATTTAAGTTTTATTTCTTGCATATTTAGAGCAGTGAGATTCTGAACCACTGTCACGTGACACTTTTGTGTGCCGTCAAATTCTTGAAAATTGCCGCCAGTCTTTCTTTAAATTGTTAATTATACTCTGAGTAAAAAAAGGAAGCCCGGAAACCAATCATTTGGCCATTTTATAGAAATAAACTAAGGGTATTCATGGTATATTTAACTTACACTTTCCTAAATAGATTGACGAAAAAAAATGCATTGAGTTCGCGTAATTCATTTCTGATAATACATATTTTTGTACATGAATGTATGAAGAGCAGAATTTAATTTTGCTTTGTAATAATCGAGATTTAACTTCAAAATATTTGGAAGAGCCGACTAATCCATTTTGGAATAAAAGAGGCAATTATCTCATAATAGCCACAAAAAAAAACTTTAAATATATTGTTACAATTCTCTACATCTTATCTGCGTGAATTTGAATTTTCAGCATTGAAAAACATGAAAATGAATCAATTAAAAGTAAAAAATCTTTTTTAAAAACAAGCTTTTATTTAAACGCGCTAAAAACTATAAAATAAACTTTTTCTTACTATCAACTTATAAAGTCATTCCACATGTATAGGATATAAAAGCTTGTCGCAAGATTTAAGTACTTGTATTTACATAGTTTGAAAATTTTAAAAATTAAAATCAATCAGATCAAGTTATTTAATTTACTTGTTTATCTGTAGAATAAATCTCGCAACAAGCTTTTACATCATATAAATTGTGCAATGACGTTATAAGTTGATAGTAAAAAAAGGTTTTAAAGAAAAAGTTTATTTTATTCTTTTTAGCAAATTTAAATAAAAGCTTGTTTTTAAAAAGTTTTTTTTTATTTTTAATTTATTTTTTACTTTTTAGTTATCTCTAGACAGGTTTCTCAGTCTGTTCATCTCATTCAACGCATCCTTGTTGCACGATCGTTTGCCGGTTTATTTAGAACAGTAGATAAATGAATTCCTGCAAAACGTCTTGCTTATCTTCATAAATGACGAAGTTATTAAATGTTTAATTAAATTTTTGAGTATTTTTTGAAAAATCGTAAAAGAAAGGTTTTCGACATTTTTTTTTATAAATGACTGATTCTAAAAGAGCAAAACATGAGCTGTTTTAGTACGGAATGTCGATTGATTTAAAAAAAAAATCATGCGCAACAATTTAGACATCCTTTTCATATAAATGCATCATATTTGACTCATTTAAAAAAAATCGTAAAAGGTACAAATATTATTATTTTGTCAAAAAAAATTGTATCGTATTGTGGCGAAACAAATGATCTTCATGTCTCTGTAATATTTTTTTTGTCTGATTGTTATAAAAACAATTGGATCGCTGTTTTAAAAACGTCAAAACTAAAAAAAAAAAAAAATCCCCTTTTAATTCTTTATTTTACGTCGCCGAGCATAGCGGAATAAACAGCCCACAGGGGAAAAACAATTATGCGTTTTAAGGTTTTTTTATTAATATCTTTTTAACTAATTGCAGTATCGGAATATAAACAGTCAACCCATGCATTGTCATCCAAACTAAACGTATATACAAAATTTCAGCTAAATCGGTTGAAGATATCAGTTTCAAAATTGTGTTGCTATACTCCACATGAACAAATTACAAACATACATTGCAATTTAAGTAAAAGCTTGTAAAAAGATCAAGGTATCCGACTGGTTGCGACAACTTTTTTTTTTAAAAAAGAAGATATGGGAAATTTTGTTATTTTTAGATTTGTTTAGTGCATTTTAAGAAAAATGTGCTAAAATTAAGAAGAGAAAAAGAAATTTTATTATTACTAAAATAGGAAAAAATAGGAAAAATTGACAAAAAATAGCCTAAACGCGACCTATTCTGCACCAAAGGTTTATGAACAAATTTTCAATTTTTTCAGTCTAATATGTTGCTATATTATTCAATTTTGAAATGACCTTCAGGATAAGAGATATTTTCTTTTTTACAAAAATCAGAGCACTTTATCTCGGTTACTATATGAAAATGCTTAAAAAGACAGTGATTATATTCACATAAGGGACTGTAAATTTTGTAATAAAACAGTGATTGATACATCTGAAGGTTAAAACAATTCTACTATTATACAAAGAACTTACAGAAAAAATTTCAGTTCATTATGTTCAAAATTTTTTTAGCAATCGCTGACCCCGTTTGATTATTTTCAAAAAATCACATTTCGAGTAAACCGCGTTTTAAAGTATGACATCTTGCTTAAAGTAATGGCATCTGCTTTGACTAAAACACTTGTAGTTTTTGTTCTAGTGAACGGAAAATGATAAACTTGGCATTTTTATAAAGCTAATAAGATGGCCCATAAAATAAAATCATAAAAAAATTTGTCTATTTTTGGCAAAATTCACAGTTTTAGGGTAGTCGGATACCTTAAATGTAGATGACGAAATGAGGGTGGCATTATTACTTTTATGACCTGATGTATAAACGAAATGATAAAAAACCATAAAACTTAAATTTCTCATTACATGTATTCTTATAATCAGTTTATAATAAATTGCTTAGTAAATATTTTTTCTTTGCCATACATATTTCATTTAACATTGAAAATTATTATCATTAATTATTTTACACAGATAATTACAAATAAGTAAATTTATTGTAAACTTGTTTAATTGGTAGTGTACTGCCAAATTTTGAAACAGTTAAAAGTGTACCGCAACAACAACAACAAAGGTTGCGAAGCACTGTTTTCGAGGGGGGGGGAATTATTTACGGGTGTTTTAATTTTGCCTTAATTATGATTTTAGTAATTTTTGAAGTAGAAAATGTTTTCAAAATATTGAGTATGTACCATGCGAGGCTTTTGAGGTTCTTTAGAAGAAATAATAGTTGGAAATTTAAAACCCGTTGGTTGAAGACATTTTACTAAATCCTGAAAATTTGAAGGAATTTTTTAGTTGATGAATATCGACATTGATTAATTATCCCGCAGTATATTCCAAATTCTGAACTGTAATTACTACCACACTAATTAGAACTATTCAAAAATAAGAAAAAACATGCATGTTATCTAATGAGCAACCCTTTATTCCTCTTGCGAAATTTGCACTTTTTTTTTAAAAGCAAGCATCCATGACATCACGTGGATTCTTCCTCATCGTTCAACAACTCAACTCTCTGAAAGAAAAAAAAATTCTCACCTCTCAACTCGACCATTATTATGACACTGGCAATAAATCACAGGAAACGTGAAATCAATATATGGATTTTTACACCATCTGCAGGACTTTGGAATTCTTCAGCATGATTTAACGAATATTTTTAGATCTTTTTCTTTTGTCATTTAAATTTTCTAGTTATAATTCATTTTAATTATATAGAGAGCGTGAAAGGTTTTTGGAAATTTAATAAATTTTGAAGGTACTTAGGTATTATCGCAACCTATTGGCGACATTATATGAAACGAAGTACATGATTGCCAATTCAACGCATACCACACATGCGAAATTGGGGTTGCCACCTTGACGAGTTATCTTCAACGTTGGTGATTGTTGCGATAGTACGGAAGTACTATATAAACCTATGTATTATTTAAATAAAATCTACACAAGTATATATTTTACAAGTATCTTTCTCTTGCTCATGCATTTCTATGAGCTCATAAATTGTTAGCTACTAATTGTGGGGGTCCAGCAGCTCTTAAACGCTATCGCTATTCACCTCCAATTTTATCTGCCTGGAAGGATCGAGAACTTTTTCAATCACTAAATTCTCTAAACAGGAAGCGGGGAGTGAGAAATCGAATTATGTAGCTCAAATAAAAGACGAATCGACGACATTTGAAATTCATGTAACTCCGGTTTCGCGTAAGTCGAGGA
The DNA here is from genome assembly GCA_019973975.1 of Trichonephila clavata. NCBI lineage: Eukaryota > Metazoa > Arthropoda > Arachnida > Araneae > Nephilidae > Trichonephila > Trichonephila clavata. The sequence goes on along the minus strand of BMAO01009608.1, from coordinate 81,375 downwards.
ACTGCTGTAATTTCATCTGTTTCGATGCAAGTTTTCATTTACATCCATTACACTGTCTTAAAATAATATAATTGCATGGTTAATATAATTATAGAGTTGATACCAACAGTTATTCTGTTTCATGTTATAGACAGCAGTCGGATACCAAACATCTTTGGTTGAAGAGTTTAATAGGACATTTAAATATTGTAATGACAAACATTAAAGAACATTAACATTTAGAGCATAGGTTCTCAAGGTGGGCGATAACGCCCCCTTGTAGGCGTTTCAGGATTTTCAGGGGCGCAGTAAAAGACCCAAAGAAAATTGGGGGCATTGAGATGGCAGGGAAGGGTTTGGGTAGATTAACCAAATATAGTTTAAAAAAGATTAAAAAAACATACACTGATTATGTACTAACAAAAGTAAACTTTAATACTATTGACTTTATGTTGATTGTATGTATTTAAATCACTTCTATATCACACGTACGGACATTCACATATTTTGGTAGTTAGGGAAGTGGATGTGAAAAAGTTAAAGATTACACACACATTACGTTCAGACCTACATTAAATTGAATGATATAGTAAATTTTTATTTCTGTAGTGCACGTATTGTCTTGGTTTGTGAGTAGTATGAAAAATGTTTCGCCTACTGCATTTCATTAAGTATATTTTAAAAGAAACATAATTAAATGTTAACCAGGAATGAACGTGTTATTCTTTAAAGGTTGAAACTGTCAATTTATATTTACTTTGAAAGCAATATTTTTTTATGAATTACTTCGTATCATCCAAACCTTGAACGTCTTTATAACAGATAAGCTAAAACTTTTATTCCACTATTTTAAGTGAAGAAATTTACACACGCACACACTAGCGCGAGTTTCAATTTTAAAAATATCCTATCTATGATTAATATATATTACACATTTAAATATATTTGTGGCAATATCTATTTAAGATTCGGAAGTACAAAAATGGGGCTTTAGAAATAAATTAAATTAAAAAAATATTCTATTAGTAATGGAATATTTTTTGAAATTTAACTCTTGTTTTCACCGTGCATATTATGTAGACTCTTATTTCTCTACAGCGGGAGGGGGTGGTATGGAAATATTCAATAGAAAAAGAGGCACCAGTACGAAAAAAGGTTGGGAACCTATGATTTAGAGCCAAAATAAAGACAATTATGGAAACTACCATATTTAGCATTTCAATAATAAAAAGGGACATAGGTTCTACACCATGTTCATGGTCCAACAGCAATCCTTCGACTGACGGTTTCTCGAATCATCCGCTAGAGGTCACTGTTCACATTGGTTTGATACAGTTTTAATTTTTTACTCAGTTAATGTATTATATTTCGTAAAATATATCAAATAAGGATAACTTTTGGTACTGTATTTTAATTCTCGGAAAAGTACATTAAGAAATTATGTGCATCACACATCTATTCCCATTGCATATAGCACAAGTGGGATTTATTATAGTTTCAAACCTTTTATAGTAAAAATAGAACAATTTTTTTAGTCGGTTCCATTATAAACCTTCTAAAAATACGTATTTAAGCTACTACTGTTTCTAAAATAAGAAAAATCAAAGGGAGAAGTCATTGCTCAATGATATCAAATCAAATTTTACTTTCGTCTTCGATCGGAAAATAACTTTTTGAATCGTTATTTTTTAAATAAGTCCATATTAAATAACGTCCGGTTCAAATCGGGCCCAGTTTAATAAGAGCTTTTCCAATATTTTTCGCTTCTAATAATGTGACGAGCTATTCATATCACATTTGAATAACGTACTTTTCGAACATTATAAAACATTACCTAATGAAAAAAAATCCAATTTTGGCATATTTCGCTTCGGATAAAAAGCATCCACTACATACTGGAAAATAGTTTTTTTGGTATCAACTCAAAATTCGTACCGAAATAACCATGACATAAAAATAAAATTATTACAGCTCCATTACGGAACCCTCTATGCGTCTATCACACTGTCCCTCCATTGGACGTTGTCCATTTTCATTTTGTAAATTTGGCGCTAATGCGACATTATTTGGCACTTTCTGCCTCTCAACCAAATCAGCGCATTATCGTTCCGATGCTCGGGGAGAGATATTTCGGAAGATATTATTATCCGACATTTTGATCATTTTCAAAAAGACTCTTCGATGCAAACATAAAGTGCGCCTGAAAAATAATTGCAGTTTCTAAAAGAGTGTGCAGTGTACGACAATCACAATCACCTTTCTGTTCTTTTAAAAATCTATTTCCAGTCCTATTTTCTAAAAGCCTTTTGCCATTAATGATGCTTACGTCATATATTACTCTTGTTATGAGCTCATTTGATATAACAGAATAACATGTCCTAGCTTAAAAGTTGGAAATGGTTATTCACGGTATAGCTCGTTAAATCTGTGTTCCCAATTTGAGCTAATTTTAAAATAAGTTCTGGAAGGAAGACAGATGAGTTACTTACATTAACTAATTGCTTTACCTATTGATAGAGAATACTGATTTCCAAATCTTGGCATGCTCCTTCAGCTAGAAAAGAAAGGGGCAACATAACTTGTGGTAACGTTCGGTTACCTATTACATCCTAACACTCTTGCCTGCCTGCAAACCCGGCTAGATGTGTAGGAAGAACAGAATAATCTACAGACATTATTTCCAATCTAATTTGATTTATTAATTCTTATTAACAATTGGCGTATATAAACGTCTCCCTCAGCCAAAGCGTTAAATGCTCCGGATATATGTATACGTCTTTCCGATCTACGATCTTCTCTGTACATTGCTATCCATAAAATAATTCCGAAGGCTTTGGAATGTAATAAAAGGATCTTGACAGTGCTTGCGAAGAATTTACTTATTTCAGGGAAAGTTTTATTTATTTATTCCTTCTCATCCCAGTACATCACATACGCTAGCCTACGTGGCAAAGGGTGGCATTGGAGAGCGAATCCCGTAACTTTGAATCGACAATTTTAGGATTAATTATAAACAGTATAAATTATCAAGATAAGTGTTGATTTTTATAAACTTTTAAATCACAAGTCCAATAGGTCACTGGTAATTATTAAATTTGCTCTTAACTTAATATTGATAAATTAATTATAAAATACATTGTACAGTACTGATACATTTATATGACTGCAAATGTATATCTTATATTTTATTATGTTAGAATGTATTTTGTTTATTTACTTTCAATAAATTAATAGTTTTTGTTTCAATAATCTTTTGTTTTTGACTTTTCAATATGCTCGCGCCCCCTTCGTAAGGTTATGTCCCCTAGGAGAGGTGCACGCCCCACAGTTTGAAAGACGCTGCTATAATGCGAAAAAAAAAATTGAAAAAGCAGGGTAATAAAATGAAATATCTCTGTTACTTATGGTGATTTGACACATTCATGAGATAATGAAATTTGGCAAATTGTTTTTGCGAGACGCCCAAATGCCACATAAATAGTTTTCTTGAGAATTATTGAATTGTACTATCAGAGAGTGGAATGAGAGTACACGCAATGATTCCCCGAGCAAAATCAGTCATTGATGAGATTTGTCAAAAGACAGCGCCTTAGAGGCACTGGAAAATACGGAAAAAGACAACGTATGTTATGAATATATTTTGTATTTTATACACAATGGCATAAAGTAGTGATTCTTGAACTTTCGATCGCCACGCCCCACCCCCCTTTATGTATTAACTTGACATCGAGGACCTCCAAGATTTTAAACACCCTTCCTTGACTCCTAAAACTCATGGCTGAGAGATTGAAATGTTCCTCAATAACCCTAAGACTGTCCTTGCTACATATACAAATTTTTATAAGCCTTCTTTTTTTTCCTTTAAGAAAACCAGTAAATATCTAATTAAAAATTTCACAAAATACTAAGTGCGTTTATTTATATTCTTGATCGAAATACTTGTTCTTGTAGAGTTTTTAATTGGGGTAAATTAAATTATTTGGTTTTAATAGCATATCTTTAAATTTTTCCACGAGGCCTTTCAGGGTCTGTAAAAGAGATAAATTTTAGCATTAAACGAGTAACCTTCGCAGACCCCCTAGAAAGCCACTGAGGAACCCCTAGGGGTTCATGGCCAAAGTTTAAGAACCGCTGAAAGCATGCCCTGAGGTATTGTAGCTTTCATCAAATGTTGTGCTGCTGTGATTAAATTTGCAGTAATTTAATTTTAAAAAAAAAGAATTTGCGTTTTTAACATTTTTTTATTAATATTTAGAAAAATGTTTTTATTTTTTGGAAACATTTTAGTTTCATTTATCATATGTTTCATTATTAATACAGAGTTAATTTTTAGTGACACGTGTGTGTGTGTGGAAGTTACAATTTTTTTTTATCTGTCTTCTCTCCAGTAAATGTTTTTTCGAAGAACATTTTTTTAAAAAAATATAAAAATTTGCCAACACAGATGCCCTTTCTTCAATTTTATCCCACACATCTTGAGTATTTTGTCACAACAAAACACATTTGAGACAGTATAATCCTTTTTTCAAATGCACGTTTTTATATTTTATTTACATTTAAAGTGTATTATGTGCTGCCATCTGTGGGTTAAAAAAGGAATATCTAGTTCTTTGACATCGATAACTTAAAATTCTAATAAATTTTATACTAACATCGAAATAAGAATAAGCTGAATTGAAAGTTTTTTGTAGCTAACTTTTTTACCCTTCAAAATGTGCAATTCTTTTTATAAGAAGCAGCTTTATTTTGAAATTTCTACATAAAATTGTTTAATCTATTACGTTTTGAAAGATAATCTTGTTTAGATGATCAATTATTTTTTTACATACATTTCAGTTTATAAACTCAAGAATATTGTAAATAACTTTATTTTTAAACTTCAGTCATTTTACGACTAAATAAATATTTTAAATACAATTGAAACTTTGCCACACATTTTATTTGAACGACTGCTGGTTCGCTTTTCTTTTGACATTTTTAATTGATATCGACGTAGAGAAGTGGTTAATATCTGAAGTGGGTCTGTTGCGGATATCAAATGATAGACCGGCATAGTCGTAATTTCGTTGCCAATGTTGTTTCTATGGTGTCCTGGTACCACTAAAAAGACATGCCGGATAGAGGGTTCTATGCACATTAAATCTGTTAAATCTCAAAGTCCTCACGTTGGATTCAAATGCGCATTTAGAGTTGGGGTGCTAGTTCAGGTATCGCCCTCGTCACTCTGCTAAGGCTCAAAAGTACAAGATCCGTCGTTTTTTAACCTCTTGCCTCTTCAAAATGGAATGTTGATTATGAATCAGCCAACTAATCTGTTATCCCCAAAAAGAAAATTTGGAAGTTCTAAGCCGAGGTAGAATAAGCTTAGTCTTGGGTAGCCATGGTAACCGAGTAATAACGGTCATGACCTTGTGGCCGGTGAGTCGGAGTACTGATACTACTGAAGACCCACCGTGTAGAGGCGTTGATGCATTTTAAATTGTCGGGTTTGAAAGACCTGTATGGGCTTAGAGCAGCGATACTCTAACTGCGGCCCAACAGGTCTTTTTAAATGGCCCGGTCATGGCCCATTGCTCTAAGAAATTCATTTATTTATGAAAGTAAGATGGACATTCTTTGTTAAAAAATCCAACTAAAAATCTCAATTTTGTTTTTTGTTGTCTATGTCGTATGGGTGCGAATTGTGTGTGGTATTTTTTTCTAATTAGTGATAATAGACAATAGTGGAGTAGTGACCATTTTAAGAGTGAAACTAATTTTTAACTATCTTTCATCTTGCGAAAGAAAAATATTCGAAGAAAATACATTGTTTTAAGACTATTGGAAAGTTGACTATTTTGTAATGTAAAACAAGCATGGTTCAGTAATTGTTTGATTTGTCACGGAAGCGTATTTAAAAAGTATCAATAAACAGAAATCGTTCAATCACACTTTTCCTCGAAGATCTTTTTCAGAAGATGATATAAATAAGCTTTCTTGAATTACAACAGGAAAAAAATGTTTTGACAGTGTAGTGTCACAGTGATAACAAAGGCACCCTATGAAATTTGTTATATCATTGGTAATCATATGAAACCGTTTACTGATGCAGAAATTGTGAAAGGGCGATTCTGAAATGCTTCCAGTTTAGAAAAATTCAGTGACAAAAACAAAAATTAACAAAATAATAATTAAAAAAAGCAAAATATAGAAGTTTAAATATTTTGATCAATTTCCACATTTTAAATTTTTTACGTTATCTTGGTCTTAAAGCATCCCCCCCTCCCATTAATTCTCATATTGAGGCCCACGTGGAATAGCCATCAAATATATGCGGCCCGGTAGAAAAAAAAAGGCTGAGTACCCCTGGTTTAGAGTGCGAGGTACCATCTCGGGTGTCGTCCTTGTCACCTGACCAAAGTTTGTAATTATGAGGTTCGTTGCCATATCCCTTGTATTGCCTGTGATTGCGACGGTAGATGAAAATAAAATGAAATCGGGTGAAAAGAAAAAGTCCCGTCACTTGTCGTGTAGAAAGATTGATGTACTTTAAATCTGATGGATTTTAATATTCTCACGTTACCATAGAAAGGAAATTATATGATTTGGAGTGCTAGTTAATGCATTAACTTAACCACGTGTTGTTTGTTGCTAATGCCGCCTGTATGACGTAGTCATATCGAGGTCCACGAAATTCATCATGACATTGAGCTATATTGTACGCCTGTCGTTAGCCGTAGCTTTGAGCACCATGCAGGTGATGGTACAATTTGGTTCGGTTTTACACCAATTTTGAGGGAGAAGACCCTGGGGTTGTCAGCGGCCCCCACCTCTCTTCCCCTTCCACCAACCTGACGAGAGGACTTGCGGCTCGACGGCTATTTAAGAGTACCTGAATTGCCGTGAAGGGGCACCATACATTAACAAACATCCATGCCTTCTCCTGGATTCGAACCCAGGCCCTACGGCACAGCAGTCAGTGTCTCTAACCACTATACCGGATGGGTGACGTTTCCAAGTTAACAAATAATCAAACAAGCCGTTATTGTAAAATATACAAAAAATTGTTACATTCATGTCTTTTGAGTCGAGCTGGAGATTGAAATTCTCACGAGGTGTGATGGCCGCGGTAGTCTAATGATCACGGATGCCATGACTTCAAGACAAGCACCCCTGAAGACCCACCGTGCAGAGAGGACCGATGCACATTAAATCTGTCGAAACTCAATCTTCCTCTCGTTGGTGTGGTGTAAATGCTAGGAGGAAGTGCCGGTTCAGGTGTCGTCCTCGTCACTTGACTGTGATTTAAATATTACACGGTTGATGCAAATAAATAACCCTCATGCAGTTTTATAGTACCACATAAATATAACTCACTCTCATGAGGTGTGTTGAGAATGGGCAAGGGAGGGGGGCACTCCAATATTGTTTCAGTACTATTTTTTTCTTTTAAGAACATTTATAACTCCGTGCACCACACTGTATCACACGGGGGATTACAAAAGTAAGCGTGAAGCACACATCCCAAAGGAAAGAAGGATTACATCCATACCTTCTCCGGGATTCGAACCCAGGACCTACAGCACTGTAGTCAGCGTCACTAACCACTATAGCGGATGGGCCGCATTCAGTATAATTACATTTAGGATGCTTCTATTAACGAAAATTAGAGTTTGAAGCATTCTTTATGGCTCCCGGTACTCTTTATTTGACCGTAGTCTGCAGTTACGATAACCATCACCAATAGCCTTAAACATAAGCTATCAAATCCTGGTACTACACCGACTATTTTTTAGCGGAAAGCTTCTTTCCCTTAAGGCTTAATAACCTCCACTTTAAAAAAAATGTGCATGCTACACACACTACATCCTGTATATCCTCTAACTAAATTTGTAATCCTTTCAAGATTTGTAAAAAAAAAAATTAACGTTCTTCTAATCAGCCATAATAGAATAAGCAATACATGAAATTGACATTTTTTGAGTATGCATAAGCATTAAAATATTTTTTTTATTGCGTGATATTACAGATTGTGTTTTTTAATACTCAGGGTTTTTTTTAAAAAAAATCTAATGCGTCTCACAAGATTTAATAGAAGGCGTAGAAGTTTACGTTTTCATGAAAATAAATTAGAAAAACTGTGAACTTCTCTGAGATATTTTTTCTGGTCCTTCTCTGTTAGAGTGGTGCCGCCCGTTGACAGGTATTGCCAGTTCCAAGGGCACTGTTCGTCATGAACCACGCACGATGTTTTCCTGAGCCAAAAATCTTAAAACAGCGATTAAGAGAGCGAGTATTTATTATTGTCGCACTTGAACGCGAAGCGATGATGTATTCTCCCCTTAGAGTAGCGTGGAAGTTTGGAGAGGGGGTACCGGCCGCCGAAGTTTTTTATCGTCCATGTCCCTTGATTGTAATGCCTTAGATCTGGATTCATTTTCCTGTATTAGGACGAACATTGTCATGCAACAATTATCACTTGGGCCTCTTAGGTTCCGTAAATGGTTTTTCCTCATGAATCTTACGGCCGCGGTAGCCTAATGGTCAATGTATCGGACTCGTGGCTGGCGTGCTATGAGCTCGAGCCCAGTACCACTGAAGACCCGCCGTGTAGGGGAGCGATGCACGTTAAATCTGTTTTGAGCTCAAACATACTCCCATTGGTGTGGTAGTTAGGAGAGGGCTTTCCAGCTGAGGTGTCATTCTCCTTACTTAACCATGGTTCAAAATGACGAAGTCCGTCGCCAAAAGCCCTCGTGTTGCTGAACAGTGCGACGTTAATATTCTCGCACTCTCTCTGAACCTCTTTGACGCGTAAATGGTTTTTCCTTCTGAATCTTGCGGCCATGGTAGCCTAGTGGTCAAGGTATTCGATCGTGGCTGACATGTCATGAGTTCGAGCCCAGTACCACTAAAGACCCGCCGTGTATGGAGCGATGCACGTTAGATCTGTCGAGAGCTCAAACGTCCTCACGTTGGTGTGGTAGTTAGGAGAGGGGGATATCAGAACAAGTGATGTCCTTGTCACTTGACCATGGTTCAAAATTACGAGGTCCGTCGCTAAAAGCCTTCGTGTAGCTGAACTGGGCGACGTTCGTATTCACTCACTCCAGAATCTTGCTTAATTTGATCAACCGGGAATGGTATCGTGAACTGTTTGACATGGTTGCAGAGTAGTAAATTACTCCTTTCTAATTCGACCAGACATACAGTAAACACTTTTGGCATAAATATTCATTTTTGCAAAATCATGTTGATTAGCCATGTTTTTCCTTTTGGATTGTTGTACAAAATCCATTTTCACACCTCGCATTATATTTTTGGGGGAAAAAATTCTTTTTTTCGTACCGAGAAAGAAAAATTAACTATTTGATTTTTTGTTCTTTCGTCAGTTTTACGAGGAATCTATTTTCTTTCTTTCTGTATCATTCCCAAATTATGCAATTGAAGTAATTACTTGGTTCATCTTTACTGTTCTGAAAGCTCTTCTGGAATCAGAGATGGATTTTCATCCGATAAAATTTGAGGTTCTTTGTCTTACTTTTTTTTTTACTGTACATGAATGTGGATCGCTCTCAAGACAAATTTCCATTATGAAAATCTTGCAAACCACATTTTTGTTGCAAAATCTCAAGGAAGTTCACCCTGAATAGTGAATTAATCAATTCTACATCCATAAGCACCATTTCTCATTAGAAAATTGAATTGAATGCAACGGCATTAATGCTGCTTATCGATATCCATCTCTTATAAAAATTTATACACACCTAATGACAGCTTATAAACGATTGAAATTATGCAAAACACAAGTAATATAAAAAAATTCTTTTAAGTCAATTCCTACTTTAGACCGAATAAAAATATTTTTATTTTAGTTACTTCTTATTAAATAGTAAAAAAATATGTATATACATAGGACAGAATCACAACATTAAGTGGCAATTTTTATAATTATCATTAAAGTATCGTATTGTCATCCAAAACAATCGTGTATATAAAATTTCAGTTCAAATGAATGCTTTGAAACGCGAGGGGAAAAAAATCTTTTAAAGTTTTGACCCAAGACGCTAAGAATGGCTATATCTGTAATTCTTTAAATAATTAATTTCAGTCAATTAGCTTTAATTATAATTGAATTATCGTATTGTTACCCAAAACAATAATGTATAGAAAATTTTAGCTCAAATGAGCGCTTTAAAATGTGAGAAAAAAAACATTTTCATGTTTTGACACAAGTCACCAAAAATGATGCCAATGTGGCTGTATTTGTAATTATTTGAATAATTGTTTTCAATCAATTAATTTTTATTAATTATAATTAAATTACTGTATTGCCATCGAAAATAAGCATGTATAAGAAATTTCAGGCTCAAATGAATGCTTTAAAATGTATTTTAATAACTTTTGAAAATTTGAACAAGATAAATATAGAGAGTGTGAACTAATAGTAGGAATTGAAAAAAAAGCAATGACTCGGATACATATATGTATTATGAATGGAAGAAATGGATGCGTTCAACTAGGTTTTTCCAATTCAACCAACTCTAGAGCTGAGTTTCAAGTTGAACACCTATTATTAAAAATATGATTAAAAGCTTTAGATCTGCCATAGAATATTGAAAATATTCGGATTCAAATTCACTAACATGGCAGAAATATAATTTGTAGACAAAACTGTCCTATTTTGTTCACGTTATTGCAGTTTTATTGTCTTTTAATGATCGACAATTAGCATATTGAACATTTTCTTGCTTGTCTTTTTGGCTGGGCGAAGAGAATCTCGTGGTACACTTATGGCTTCATATTTTTGTTGATGGAGTTCTTTAAGTAGCAGTTGAAAATTTTCCTTTCAATTCAAACATTTAATTTTAATTGTTTTTCTCAAATTTGCTTTCACTATCAGGATTAACTGTCCATTATTTCAACAGGTTCTTCCCTTGCATGATCAGTTTCAACTTCCTTCAATAGAGATCACAGACGCTCATTTCTTTCTTCATATTCACTCGTTCATATTTATAAGCGATAATAAGTCGTACAACACAGCAATCAAAACCACTAAGTCATTCACAGGGGAAATGTAGCATGTCCATAGAAAATATTTTGGAACTAAAGTGGTCGCGTTGGGAACAAGTCAAAACCGAGTACCTTAAGATTGTAAGAAACCGTTTGCCACTTCTTAAAAAGAGGGAGATTTGAGACAAATACATCACAGTTCTCATGAAGACAGTCAAATAGAAGGACAGTGTCAAGGCTATTGGCAACAAATAAACATTTTTTTCTTAAATATTTTGTGAGATCGGTATGACTCTGCACCCCGCACGACCGCTCCCGGGTTAAAAAAGTGAATGCCCAGCACAGTTTTTCAAAGATTTATTTATTACATCGGCTGCTAGTAATTGAGATTGATTGTTATCTATGTCTATCAATTATACCTCAACACCACCCAAATGTATTTAAGCTTTCTAATTCCCAAATAAACTTCTCCCAAGAGGCGTTAACGCCCACTTGGGAATGATATGCTTCAGATCGATACGAAAGCAAATAATATTTTGATGTCTAATCATTCCTTCTTTACTAAAAATAGCTATTCACACCCCATAATAAACTTGGACGATTTTTTAATACTAGGCACAATTGAACTCCACCCAGGTAATACAGGGTTTGATTGTACTATGTAAAACGTACACGGCTAGGACAGTGAGGAGTCAAGTTAAGGTCGCACGTCAGATGTGAAACGTTGTTCCCATGCTACTGTTCAATTTCGCCTCTGCCAGGCGTTCTAATTTGCATTTTTGAGTAATACGTTACAAGAACACCACACCCATTACAGAATAATAGAATTGCAACTATGCATTTTTCTTTGGGGGTACGAATTAAATTATTTATTAAAGTTATCTTGGTGCTTGCGGTGCTGTTCAGGGGATGGTATTTTCATTCTAAGTTTTTTTCTCGTGTAGATCTATGAAATTGAAATACTTTAAACTGCTACCGTATTTTTAGTTACTACTTAATTTTAAAATCGTAATCAATAGTTTTTGGCTGGTTTCAGTCGAGGCAATTTTGTGACAGTCAACGCGTTTCCTGTTGTGTACCTTTAGTGTGAAGAAAAGAGAGAATTCCTTTCACACGCAGAGTCAAAGCTGATTGTAAAAGGAGTGCTGTTGGCAGTGGAATAACGGAGAGTATTTAGGCAACACTGAAAAGTAAGGTTTTGGACACCAAACAGGATCTTACAAAGGATTGCAAAACCATAACATAGGCTTTGGACTCCCTAGAATCTCTTGGGCCTTACCGTATCTGCCATTTGCTGTTGGGGAAAGGTAGTGCCGGACTCATCAGTATAGTAGTGAGTTCATGTTCGTACCTCTTTCAAACGATTGAGGATTTTGTGTGCGTGTGCAAATATATTCACACGCAATTTGAAGCATCGAGCAATACTAAGCCTTACATTGCAATCAAGACAAAGGTAATATCGGTAGTTTGGGATTATCTTTACATTTTTATTTCTTCTCAAGCAACGAACAGCTCATTTCCTTGCCGATCCCTGTTCTTTATCGAATATTTTAAAGATTCTAAATTCCTGCCTTTAATGAAAAATTATCGCAGTCACCACAAAGAAAATTCGGGATGAAAAAGTATTTCAGTAGCATGGACGAGTTGCAACTCTTAAAAACATTAACACTAATTATATCAATATAAGAATTAAAAATATGTTCAAATCAAAAGTAGAAAGAAGAAAATATCAGTCGGTGCCCGTACAGTATACGGGCAAACCAGTATGAGGGTAGCGTGCAATGTGCACGAGCAAAAAAATTAGAGTTCAGGAAGAAATTTTTCTTTCAATAATTTTATTAATAAAACTCAAATTTCAAAATAGTCAGAAATATTGCTTTTATTAAACATTTTGATTCTCAAATTAATTTCTTGAAATATTGAATTACGCGAGTAAGAGAGGAAAATTTAATTTCCCTCATAAATATTCCTCCAAGTACGTATCTCATATTCCGAAATTATTCATTCCAAATTCAATCTTTCCCATAGTAATTAAGAATACATTTAGGGTTATGCATTCATTTAAAGTGTTCTAAACCCGAGAGATGCTGATACATTAGATTACAATCAATTTTAAAACATTGTCATCTCCTTTATTCTCGAAACCTTTAATAATTAATTTATCATTCATTAGCGAACGAAGTTTTACTTTGTAATTGAGTCTCACTTTGTGTATTCAATGTTAAACTTACAGCAGGTCTTCAACATTTAGATCTTAGTTGATGATCTGCCTACGTAATAATTCACGCAGGAAACTCGATGGTTCTGGAACGATATGAAAGATAAACTACACATATTAAATTTATTACGAAGGGGCAATTATATTGTAAATCATTTCATGAGATTGGTAACTGTCTGTAACGGTTGACGAGGGTATAAGTATAGAAGTTTCACATATATCACAAAGTCTTTGGGCATTTATTGAACTCCTACTATTAGCTCACACTCTCTCTATATTTATCTTGTTCAAATTTTCAATCGTTAATAAAAATGCATTTTAAAGCACTCAATTGAGCTGAAATTTTATATACACGCTTATTTTGGATGACAATACAGTAATTTAATTATAATTAAAAAAATGAATTGATTAAAACTAATTATTCAAAGAATTACAAATGCAGCCACAACAGCCTCATTTTTGGCGACTTGTGTTAAGACTTGAGAAGGTTTTTTTCTCACATTTTAAAGCGCTCATTTGAGCTGAAATTTTCTATACACTATTGTTTTGGGTAACAATACGAGATAATTTAATTATAATTAATTAAAACTAATTGACTGAAATTAATTATTAAAGAATAACAGATAAAGTCACGTTGGCTTCATTTTTAGCGACTTGGGTCAAATCTTTAAAAGATTTTTTTTTACTCACGTTTCAAAGCTGAACAGTTGAACAGAAATTTTATATACGCGATTGTTTTGGGTGACAATGCGATACTTTAATGATAATTAATAAAAATTAATTTCATCTTATAATGTGTCATTTGTATATACATATTTATATTAATTGTAACTTTTTTTTAAAAAGAGTTACAAAAATAATTTTTTTGTTGTGATCTAAGTAGGAATTAACTTAATTTTTTAAATATATTATTTGTTACTTTGTAGAAAAGAACTTTGTGCATTGTCTGAATACTATATTATGGGACACATAAAACAATATTTCTACTATTATAATTCCCAATCTCCCTATATATATTTATATATACATCTTGTTCAAATTTTCAATCGTTAATAAAATAATTTTTATTCATCCACTTAAGTTCCAATACATTTTTTTAAACTTGTAGTGGATGTCACTTGATATTAATCCAGTTTTTTAAAATATTGATTCATTCATTGAATTAGTGTCTCAGATATGTTTCAGTCGATATTATTTCTGTAGAGGGCAGCGCTTCAATGGATAAACAGCTATGGCTAAATTTGTGATGAAGATTGAAGGCCATCCTTTAACATCCATTCAATCGGATGTCCATTTAAGCTGAAAGCGTACTTGAAATGCTTAGCATCTTTCAAGTCGTTCGTCAATCACTCCTTCGGTATTACCGAGTGGCCGCGGTAGCCGAGTGGTCTAGGCATCGGATCGTGGCTAGCGTGTCATGAGTTCGATCCCAGTACCACTGAAGACCCGCCGTGTAGGGGAGCGATACACGTTAAATCTGTCGAGAGCTCAAACGTCCTCCCGTTGGTGTGGTGTGGTAGTTTATTTTCATGTCTTATTTACTCAAGGGTTCCAGATCTTATCAGATGGCATTTTCGCCAAACTCGACTGGTCACCTGAGGTGCAGGAATTTGAAGATGGCAAAAAAAGCTTTTCAATTTGCATCAAATGTGACATCAGTCCTTTGTCTCCTCAGCACATTCTACAATGTCTGGGGTTTTCATGTGAGGAGGATGTTGCTTTCCTCTCTGTTGTTCTTAGACTTTGTGCAGATTTATGGGCTCATGGATCTGGTTTAGTTTCACTAGACCAGATGGAGATTAGTCCCCCCACCTTGTCTTATTTATTGTATTGATGTTAGAACCAGTTCAGTGCTCACCTTGTAATCCTAATTTTTTTAAAAAAAAACTGTTTGCTTCAGTAAATTGTACCACCCTTCAAAGTTTAATGACCGTTGAATCACTCTTAATAATAGCAGAATTTTTGCTTTGCAGTATTTAAATCTACTTCCAGTTATACGTGAATGCATTTTGCTTATATCTTCAGCTGGGTTCTTTCGAGAATCTTTCGCTTGAGCAGAGTTTTCTTCAAATTCACAATATTTAATTATTCTCTCACTATACATCAATACTCAAAAGATTTTACAATTTGAGAACTGAAATAAAAATATTGATGGAAACAAAAGGGAAACATGTGACTGAATTTGAAGACGAAGTTTAGATTTAGCTTTTTTAGTAGACTTAACAAAACATTTTAATGATTTAAATTTGAGACTTCAAGGAAAAAAATCCAATAACAATAACAGCGTTTCAAAGAAAGATGAAATTTCGGCTCCCTCAAACAGGAATAAAAGATGTGACACATTTCAGTGCTTTTGCTGCACATAAACCTGTTGGTTGCGCAAAATATGCTGCATTAATGTTTGGTTTAATTAAAGAGTTTTAAAGTAGAATTCAAGATTTTCAAAAAATAAACAGTATTTCAACATATTTTCTAGCCCATTTCTTCTTGAACTAAATAAATTACCTTCTAATCTTCACATACACTCACAAATAGAGTGCGTTGAACTTCAAAGTGGCATTTAGCTGAAAGAAAAATTTAGGTTTGTTTCTTTACTGGAGTTTTATAAAATTACCTACCCCGCGATAAATATCCTCTTTAGCACAATCATGCTTTATTAATGTCTTCAGCTTTTGGCAGTACCTATATTTGCTAACAGTTATTTTGAAGAATGAAGCATACAAAAAAAAAGGACAAAGATCACTGACAAACATCTTAAAAATGCATTAAGAATCGTAGTCTTGTCTATTGCACCCGATTTTGATTTGCTTGTCGACCGAAAGCAAATTCAATCATCTCATTAACTTAAATTGTTTCCATCTTTATGAAATTCAAACTAAATGAAACGAAATTTTACAAATTTAAAATAAATATATACCTATACATATCTAGTCCAAATTAAAAAAATGTAATTTAAAAGAAGTTAATTTATTTTAATAAAACTGTATAGTTAATTTTTATTTCAATTTGTTGAAAAATATATTGTATCTGTGGCCCAGAAAAATTTTTCCCTCAAAAAATTCCCTCAAACCGTCATAGTTTAGAAACCCATGGTGTAGAGGATCTGATGCATGTTTAACCTGTTAGGGCTTCAAATTCCTGATGTTGGTGTGGTATGGAAGATTGGGGAGAGTGAGGTGCATGTTCAGATGTCGTCCTCGTCAATTGATCGCGGTTCAAAGACACAAGATCCATCACCAATAACCTTTGATTTGTTTTAGATCGTGATGAGAATAAAAAAAAATCAAATCAATTAGTAAGCATTCTTCGTTCAAAGTTGTTTAAAAAAATTTCTGTTCAGTTCTTAATTTTGCAAAACTTCTACGGCGAAAATTTTACATCCCAATTAAAAGGTCATACAAGGTTTGATACAAAAAAATGAGAGCAAATGTGTTGCTTGAAAAAAGAGTGAAGATGGCAGCAGCAGATGACATCATCCCACGTTCTTCTTCTATACATGTGGACAGTTTCGCCTTAATCGATCAAGCCAATTGGGAGTACTACGCCATTGAGTGAACGCGTGCAACTGCATTTTGCCTTAAAAATGTCGAATCAACATCAAGTTTCTTGTGAAACTAAAGCAATCAGCCACGAAAATATTTCAAATACTAACCGAGGCTTATGGAGACAAAACCTTGTCTCGTGCACATGTGCTTGGAGGGCATAAGTAGTTTTCAAGGGGAAGGGTCAGTGTGGAAGATGACGAACCTGCTGGGCACCAATGTCAGCGATTACAGACCAAAACGTTGCCAAAAATCGTGATATGAGTGGGTTCCCACTCACATCAGTGGTCAGACTGTTAATCAACACTATTACATTGAAGTACTAAAACGTTTTCGTGAAAAAATTAGGAAAAAAAAGGCCGGAATTGGTGAGTGTTGGATGGCTGTTGCACCAAAACAATGCATCCGCTCATATGCTTCTGTCTGTCAATCATTTTCTGAGCAGCAAAAACATTACTATGATAGGGCATCTTCCTTATTCACCTGATTTGGCGCCATGGGAAATTTTTTATTTCCTACAGCTAAATCTTGCTGAAAGGGAATCCATTTCCCCCAAATTGAAGAGGTGCAGGCCAAAACGAAAAATCTTCTGAAAGAACTGCCAAAAACCACGTTTCAGATCTATTATCAGCAATTGCAGTACCGAATGCAAAAGTATGTGAATGCTGAAGGGAACTACTTTGAAGGTGATAATATCACGGAGAACTGATTCTGTGCGTACAATGATTTATTGGACCAGTCTTTTTTTTTGTCACACACACCTCGTACTTATTTCTCTTCAACTCATGGCAGTGGAAATATATATTGCACTAATTTAAGATTAATACACGAATAATGTTTGTCTTGAATGAAGAATGGGAACGAATCTTTTAACTGAAAAGATATCTCGTCATAAATTTTAATGCTTTCGTAATCTTTATCATCATATTTACATCATAAAATGCCGCATTCTCATTAAAATGAAAATTAAAACTTTAACGTAAAATGTTCGAATAAAGGATTGTGGAATTCTCTAGATTTTCATTTTGGTTTAAGATTGTATATTTTACGACCCTGTGAATTTTATCGCTGTCGTTCTTCGATATTAATGGATTATACAGCGAGCTCTGCGAAGTCATTTGCATCATAAATAGGCAAGTAGCCATTGTTGACGAGATTATCATTTAAATTATTGTTACTAGTCCATTGAGGATTCAACACCTTGTATCTGAAGGAGATTGAATTTATAACGTATTCATTATTTCTCATAAATTTTATGGTTAAACTCAAAAGGAATCAACATTCTATTTTCCAAATTATTTAGCAGATTTTGAATTGTCGATATCATAACTTTTGAATAATATTGATAAAACAGGTACGCTAAAATGAGCTATAAATATCCTTAATAGCTTAAATTCATGTAGTTACAACTTAAATATAAGTGAACGACATAAATGTGATTTTAAAAATGATGTAAATTATGTAAATTAATAATGATAAATTTACTTTGAGTAATAATTTTATCTTCGTGTTGTTCGTTTTAAAATTAAATTAATGTGAAAAATTGAAAAAGGGAAAACGGAAAAAAGTTGTTTTGCTGTTTAATGTGCCCTTAAAAATAAAATTCCAAGGTATTCCTAAATTTTAAAAGAAAATACAGAATAACTCATGAAAATAAAATGCCTCAGAATTATTCATTTGATATGGAAGCCGTTATAAGTATTTATTCGTAGCTCTAGTTTAAAATGTTACTTTAAATTCTTAATATTAAATAAACTTAAGCCCCTGTATTTACTAGACGCTCTAATTATTTATAAATCTTTTAGTGGAAGGAGTTTAAATATGCAAATATTACTGCATAATATAATTATATTTGAATATATTTAAGAAACTATGCAATGCAATAACTTTCAAAATGGCCTTATTTTTAAGTTTTAATTTTTAATTCTCTTACCAAACGATTTTGATTTCTTGAAGTATTAAATAAGGAATTCGAAATTAAAACATTTTATCTTAACTTCATTTTTAAAATCTTTTGAATTTTTAATTTTAGATATATTCTTCAAGAAGAGCATAATATTTTCTCGGAAATAAATTGTCGTATTTTAATTGTTTTTAATAGTCAACAAGCATTGGATTGTAGGTAAAATAAATACATCATTTCTCATGGTTTTTTTCTGTTATCATTAGAAAAACTAATCAAGAGTTAAAGCACCTCATTATATATAGTGTCTCATAAGCACTTCAGAAGAATTGATACTTTGAAAGCGTAAAAGAGTTGAAGGACTACATAAAGCATTTTTAAAAATTCTGTTATATTTCATTTTTTAGCGAATAAAGAAAATCCAATTAATATCCTTTTAATATTCTAAAAAAGCTTTTTTTGCTATAAAATAAGTAGTATGGGATGGGAAGGAAAAATTTGCTTACATTTCAAGAGCAGGAAAAAAATGACTTTTATATTATGTTATTGTTTTTAATTATCTGTGTGTAATTGCATCGAAGATGTATTAGATTTTTCTTACAAGGTATTAATATTACTCTTTAATTCCGTTTATGATTATTTAATTTTTTTATTTACTATCTTTATAATTATCGCCTCTAAGAAGCATCGAATTATTTTTTTAGAACATCTTAAAATTTCAAGTGTAATTGATGATTAATCAAGGCTACGTTAGTCGAGATGGAAAGTCGTTAAATAAATATAAAAAATAAAGTTTTGATTCTTGACCAAAAAGAATTTAAACGCAAATGTCCCAGTCCTTACCCAATCATATAGTATCAAATACTCTTAATTATCCTAAAAATTCAGATAATCGAGACATTTCTGTCTTCCTTTACGTGTTAATAAAGGATAGAAATAAAAACCTGAAACAATTGACTGGAAAAGGGATTCCGTTTCACCCCAGTAATCTAAAGAATAAATGGAGTTGTTGTTGTTTCTAATGCCACCTGTCTGATTTTGTCAGATCGAGGTCCACGAGATTCATCGTGACAAGGGGCTAAGCGTACGCCTGTCGTTAGCTTTTAGCTTTGACCACCGTGCAGGTGACAGAACGATTTGGCTCGGTTCATACACGATAGATGGCGACACCACCTATCTCCACCTCCACAGTTTAGGCATGGAACTGGAGAAGAGGGAAATATTCCTCAGCCCCTGCACCCGTGGTTGCTGCTACGACCACCCACACGACTTTCGAACCCACTGATTTAACGAGCACGTGCTCCGTGTGTACTAAGAGGATATTCTGTGACATCGGGCATCGAGCCTAGGCCTTCCGGTCTGGCGTTCGATGCTCTAACCACTAGACTACCCACGGCTCCATAAATGGAGTTTCAATGTGGACCAGTAGTTCAAATAAACACCTCTTCTATGGTCAACTGCTTGTCCTCTCTGGGGTGACGCAGGAATTGAACACTAGAGAGCAGCACACCTTAACGCTACTGGTTGATTATGCATTCATTCCATGGAGAGTCTATAATTCCCAATTAACCACGGCTAGTAATTCAAACGGCGCATGTGTTTACTGAACCCATTGTTTCAACAGGAGACTGCCCATAACATCAACGGAAATGTTCTAACGACACTCAAACCTACTGGAAATGTTTAGCAATCGCAGTATTGGCTGGACAGACAGCCTTCTCTAAGTATCGCTGAGAAAATTAATCAACACCAAATACAATTTTCTTCCCAAAGTATTCAGCAGCAAGTTGCAAATAACAGAGAACAGGAATAAAAACACTTAACGACTTTCCCGAATAAGGACTTCTTTTCATCGCAGCCGTCAAATACTTTAAACCCAACCCGCACGATTGTGCGGATTAGACATTATTATACGTTTTTGCTTCTAGAATAGTCTTATGCAAGAAAAGCAGCAATCTGTTGATAAAAAGCGATACTTTACACTTTCTACAAACCCGCTCGATCGTTCGATGCGAGCGTTTCTTACATAAGACTACTCCAGAAGCAAAAACGTATAAGAATGTCTAGCTCACACACAATCGTGCAGTCTGGGTCTTAAAGGGCTAAGGCATCCACTGAATAACAGTAAACCGGAAGGTTGTTGGTTCAAATAACATCCCTGTCAAAAGTTCTTCAAGATTACATTAAAATGGTGCCTTTTTTGACCTATTCTTATGAAAATCAAACGTGTTTCAAATTCTGTAACTTTGTAATCTTCAAATTTTCTTGCTAAAGAGTAGGCTTGACGTATCCGACTACTTGCGACAACTTTTTTTTTTTTAAATTGAGATACGAGGATATTTTTGTAGTTTTTACATTTGTTTAGTACATTTTAAGAAAAAACATGCTAAAATTAAAAAGGTGAAAAGAAATTATTACTAAATTGGGAAACGTTTACAAAAAAATAACCTAAACGCGGCTCGTTCTGTACCAAAAGTTTATGAACAAATTTTTAATTTTGATGTGTTGCTATGTTATTAATTTTTGAAATGACCTACAGGATAAGCAATATTTTAATTTTTACAAAAACTAGAGCACTTTATCATAGTTATCCTATGAAATTGCTTAAAATAACAATGATTTTATTCACATAAGGAACTATAAATTTTGTAATAAAACAGTGATTGATAAATCTGATAGTTAAAACATTTCTACTGTTATACAGAACATACGCAAAACATCTCAGTTAATTATTTTCAAAACTTTTTGAGCAATCGCCGCCTTCGTTTGATCTTTTTCGAAAAAATATATTTCCAAGTAAAACGCATTTTAAAGTATACCATCTTGCCTAAAGTAATGGCATCTGCTTTTACTAAAACACTTGTAGTTTTTGTTCTAGTGAACAGAAAATAATAAACTTGGTATTTTTATAAAGCTAATAAGATCACCTATGAAATAAAATCATAAAAATGGTCAATTTTTGGCAAACTTCACAATTTTAGGGTAGTCGGATACTTCAAGCGTTTTCTCTTTAAACGTATTTCATTGTAGATACAAGTTTAGAATACGAAACACCTTTTAAATCTTAACCTGCCCTATCAAAATGGGAAGCATTTAGAAAAATTGTAATAACTTCGCTGACTAATGCGGAAAATGAGTTTGAAAATTAGCGATATTCCACTTGGAATAATTCATATACCTTTTAAATAACATAACACTTATACAAGGCTTTAAATATATATTTTCTCCAGCTACTGAAAAGTCTAAAATTTTGTCTTATTCTTTCATTAAATCGTAACTCGAGGGGATTAGCTAGTGGGAAAACTCCACCCAGTAATTTCTCTGAAGGTTGCCTCGAGGAACGTAATTTTGCTCCAGGCATCAGGTAAACGAAGTAAAGGATAATTATTGTCAAGTGCTGATTCCTCGTTTTCTGATTCCCCTAGTTATTAGATTGCTTTGAAAGATATAATGTTTGAAGTATTGCGCTTGGAAGAATCGAAAGAGTGTTCTCATTTCTAAAGAGCATAGAAGGTTTTGGCGGAAGGAATTGGCGAATTTTAATAACACAGAAACTGAGAGTGAAAGAAGCTGTACTATATCGATGATTTTGATCATTTCTTACATGTTTGGAATACGAAAAGAGATCTTAAAGTTTTATTTATGAATGAAAACATTCGAAATATATAAACTGAGTTCCTGTTATTATTAAGACATGATCATCACACCTAGAATTATACGCACGCATACCTTCCAAAATTTTTGACCTTTTGAATACCAACATTACAGAACTAGAAGATTGCATCGAAAACCTTTGTTTTAATTTTTACAAAATCTTTTTAAAAAGAGTCTTAAGTACTTTTCCGTTAGCAGGGCGCAAATGCCGCCAATTGTGAACCAAGCGCGAGCTGAATCGTCAAGCGAAGCGAATGACGTCAGCGGAATAAAAGTCGAAAACGTTCAACTATAAACACATGTTTTTAATAGTAAGCAAAACAAGTTTAACTATAAACAAATATTAAGGAATTGTAAACAAAGCAGTTTTACCCAAAAAGAATGCTTATGATTATTGGTTTTTTCAGAATACGGTGATGTCCTTGAGATTTTGCTCAAATGGTTCAATTACTCCTCGTCTCCACATAAATTCAGCGACGAATTTTCATCATTTTTTAAAATAAAATTTAAAATGGAAGAAAGAAGGAAAATGTGCTTTGCTTAGGAGGATTCAGAGATCAGAGCACATAGCCCCAAGCGAACGTTCCCCTTATGGTTGTAAGAAATTTATTGGAATTCTACATTATTTGGCGATTTTTCGCTTGCGCTCGGCTGACGGAAGAGTACCGAATCTTAGTATTTTTACACCTTTATCCAATTATTGGATTTTAAACTTTGTCTAATTTTTACATGTAGAACAACGAGTACAAGTCTGATGTAAGGTTTGAATGCACGAGAGCACACGTGATTGCATTTATCATGTGATAGCCATGAATTGAACTAATTGCAAGCAGCGACAGACATCCGTTTATTAGTCCTAACTGAAGAAACTAATTGTGAATTAAATTAGTACTTTTTGATTTCATTCCTTATAATTACTTTTCAAAATAAGTCATGTGTAAATTAGGAAGACACCGTATTTACTCGAATCTAAGCTACACTTTCTTTCAATGTTAATGGGTGAGGCTTAGAATTGAAAGGGAAAAATAGTTGGGTGGGGCAATTGAGGTTCATGTATGTATTTAGAAGTTTATAATATTGTAAAATAACTAATTCACTTTTTCTTAGCTCTCATTTGAATTTTTTTTTTAATTTCGTAAAATTATGGTATCGATAAATCATTTTACACTACAATAAAGCCTGTTTTTGTGTGGTAGATAGGGACCGCATAAAAAGAAACCGCACAAAAATATTCGAAAATTTCATAAATACTATATATAACTTACAACTTTTTGACGTACTTCAGAAATTTTTCTTTATGTGGCGGAGAGGGACCGCATAAAAAAAGTCGCACTTAGAAAATGCGTCAATTATAATTGACGTAAATAATTAGTTACGAAATATGTGAGAAAGCGCTTCTGAACAAAATAAAGCATTTATATATAATTTCTCATTGTATGAATGGAAAAGTTTCCAAAATGCACATACATAATTTATTGCTTCTCTTCATAGTCCAAAGTGCGTATTTTACTGTGATGAATATCACTTTGATCACTTGAAGGTACGATTTCAATTGATTTATTTTTTCGCACCTTAAAGTAAGTGATAAGTTTTGGCGAGGACGTTATGTTGGTTAGTTGCTTGTAAATGTCTCGATAACCAGATATGCATGATCGAATCCCTTTTAGGGATTTCTAACTCCTTTCGGAATTGGTATCTATTTTAAGAAAATGCTTTTCTGATTTGTTAGAAAGCTGGATCCCAGCATATATTTTATATGCTCTAAAATAATTCGGTACTTCTTGTCCGTCTTTATAATGTATCATATTGTTGATAATGTCACTGTCATTCATAGTGTTTTCTTTAATCAAGCGCGTGCTGATAGCGCGTCGAGAGGAAGCAATTGAAAGTAAAATGTTGGAAGATTATTTATAAAAAAAATGAACAGGGCTTCTTGAAGTGCATTTATGTACATGGATAGAAATCATTACAACTGTGCCAAAGCCGTTGAAATTCTTATACCGCATGAAAAAAGATCGCACTTAAAAAAATCGCATAAGAATAAAACCACACAAAACAAATCGCACAAAAATAAAATTGCATAAAAAAAAGGACCGCACAAAAAAAGATTCTACTGTATTTTTCTTTTTTCACAAAAATTGTTCAGTATTTGGGGTGCGGATTCGAATCGATGGCGGCTTAGATCCGAATAAGTACGGTAATTCAAAATTTATCAACTCCATACATAAACTTCATGCCTGATTTACCGCCCTAATTATTATGGAAAGTAGCCGAAAAGAGTATAACTTAATTCTCAATCCCAGAGAGAAAAAAATCAGGTAATAGATCTCATCGGAAGGATTCTCTTAATGGCAATAATATGAAAAGTATGATTACTTATTTCTTTTATAAACGAGGAAGAATATTAATGAACTCTGTTGCGTTCTGTATCCTATGTTATTATGATGATTAATAAAATCCACTGAATAGGGAAAAATTACTCAAGTATTTATGATCGCAAAGGATTGGAAGATTAATTAATGAAAGGGAATGATTAATTAAATACGATGTAGATGCGAAATTAAACATTGTTATTTATGCAACGGCTTTAACGGGGTCTAAAGAATCGATATAGATAATTACATAATTACTCTTGCAAAACATTAAAATTCATTAAGAAAAGGGAAAAAACAAGTAGTATATTTTAAGAAAAGATTTTAATTTAGTCGCTGACTGCATTAAGAAGTGATTTGGAGCTTTGATATGAGAAAAAAAGTCAGATTTCTAATCAAAATGGATTGAAAAACTGAATATTTCTTTAAGAAAAATACCAATAAATGAAATTCAAAAATTCGCTCTTTTGAAGGGTTATTAATTATAAAAGTTGTGTTTATAATAATCGTAAGCAAATAACAAATACGTATTGGACAGGTTTCTTAGAGGAATAATGTTGATTAAAACTGCATGCAGGAATATTATTTATCCAATGAATGAGGCATGTTGTGTGCAGGTGCAGGTTTTCCTTCTAGTCAAAAGTATATACGAGGGTAACTCTGAAATTTTTGAGATACGTGCAGACGAGAAGTTAGAAAACAAAATTAACGGTTCAATTTGAAAATACAAAGAATTTTAACACAGCAGACGACTTTTTATTCACTTACTTCAAATTATTTAGCGCAGAATAAATTTTAGACAAGAGGAAATGGAAGTTGACCGGAGAACATTATCGTGCTATGATTCTAAAGCTGGATTAAATCAAGAGGAATGCGTTCAACGGCTGCAATTAAAATTTGGCGATGAATCTCCATATCTTGCTACTGCATTCAGATTATTTAAAGAAATTTGCAGTGGACACAATTCTCTTCAGGAGGAAGAACATACAGGAAGGTCGCTGTCGGCAGTAATCTCAGATAATGTGTCTTCCATACGAAAAATGTTAATGGATGATTATCTCTGTACCTACCAAATGATACAGAAGGAACTTAACTTTGGATCCGCAGCCATATACAAAATTATTCATGAAAAATTACATGTAAAAAAGTAGTTTGCCGTTAGGTTCCCCATAGTCTAAATGAGTACCAAAAAGAGGAGCGTGTCAGAATCAGTAAAAATACCCTTAAATTCCTAAATGATGGTGGCCACCGAAACATTCTTAAAATTGCAAAGGTTGAGGAAACGTACTTGCCTTTTTTCGACGTTTCAACACTTCAAGAAAGCAAAATATAGATCTTTGAAGATGATACGATGCAGACAATAGTAAAAAGTCAACGGGCAATGAAAAAAGTAATGTATGCCGTTTTCTTTAGAAGTACGGGATTGGAGAGAGCCAACAAGTTGGAAGGACGGAAGACAGTAATATCAAACTGGTGTACCACTAAATGTCTTCCAGAAATTCTCCAAGAAGTGAATATTAGGGGACTAATGCTTCACCATGACCATGCATCTTCCCATACAGCCGAATTAACACCTGAGTTTCTTAAGCGAAAACAAATTAAAAAGATAGAACATCCACCTTTTTCTCCGGATCTAGCTATGTGTGACTTTTGGTTATTTTGTAATCTAAAAAAGAACTCACGTGGACGTCGTTTTCATTAAAAAAAAGATTAATGTAGTTATAGATGGATTTTTACTTCAATTACAAGAAATGAATGGTTTGAGGCACTTAATCCGTGGAAATTTGATCTACAAAAGTGCATTAATGCAGGAGGAGATTTCCTAGAACACTCCTATAAAATTTTGTGAATATAAACTTTAAAACCTTGGAGTATCTCAAAAATTTCAGAGTGACCCTCGTATTATTGTATTTGACTGGTTTATGTCTTTTGCGTTCTCTTGTTCTCTCTGAAAAGTTAAAAATTTTGAAATGGAAGCAACACAAAAGTTACTCTATTCAGCAAGCATTTTAAATATAACGTTTTAATAAACCAAATTATTTTTATTAATTTATGTTCATTATAATTTAAGATATTTTTTGTGCAAAGCCCGGAGTTTTTCCTGGAGGGGGTTTTGGAAGCTTATCAAGTGATTTGACAAATGTCTGAATGTACTAGGTATTATGTGGAAAAATAAAGTTGTCTTATCTTTAATGTCTCATTCTATGTTTTGACTTTCATGCACAACTATTACCACATTCGACAGAGGAAATTTATTTTGACTCATCCTCGTATAATATAAATATTTTTAGACACATAACCCAAATTGCCATAAAGTATACTCTTATAACGGATTGAATACCAAGCAAAATGCGGGAAGATCGTTGATGTATGCTATTGCGATTGAATGATAAATAACAATAATGTATCATAAATCAAGTCTTTCTTTCATAGCTTAGTAGCAACTGACATTTTTCCTCTTTGGAGGATTTATACGTTGCATTTTAGGGTTCTTTATTTATTTAAATAGAATGGAAGTTTTATGTTGATGGAAATTTTTGAAACTTGTATATTCACTGCTTCACTAACTTTCAAGAAACGCTTCGGCGAGTAAAGCTGTTTGATATATCCTGTACAAGACTTAAATAATATCGGAATGAAAAAGCAAAAATTTCCCCTAAAGTAAATTATCAAACTTCTAATAGGTTTTCGCTGTTAGACACATGTTAAAAGAGACGAATGAATTTTAATTAGAATTAAATTTGCTTGTTGAAAGCATGCTAGTCCTAAACACAAAATTTAATGTTGTGTTATTAATTATTATATGCCATCCATCTGGTATAAACTTTAGTGACTGCTGTGTCGAAGGGCCAGGGTTCGAATCCCGGAGTAGGCATGGATATTTGTTATGTATAGTGCCTGAGAGGCATGGGGGCACTATAATATTCGTCGAACCGCAAGTTCTCTCAAGAGGTTGGTGGAAGGGGAAGATAGGTAGGTAGTAGGCTCCCTCCTCCCAGAGTGTTCTCCTTCAAAATTGGGGTGGAACCGAGCCAAAAAGTATTGTCACTTGCATGGTGCTCAAAGCTGCAGCTAACGTAAACTAGCCCCGTGCCGCCATGAATTTTGTGGGCTTCGATCTGACACCATCTATCAGGTTTCATCAGAAACAACAATAATAAGTATTGTATTATTGTTCTTAAAACAAAAGCATTGCAAGTAAAAAAACGAAAAAAAACTGCCTTTAAAAAAATTCTTTGTTTTTTAAAAGTAATGAAGATCTAATTGATGTGCAAAATCTCTAGTATACGATAAAGAATACTCGTATGTTTGTGACGGATCTATCCGCGACATTTTTCCTACTAATCCTCTTGGGGAAACTTTGGGGCTAGCATTCACATTAATTCACAGCCTTTGAAGAAGAACCCGTGATATTTAAATTAGTTTGACTATATAAAATCTTTTGGTTTTGTAGATGTAAGATAGAAGGAGCCGGGGAGCTGTTACGTGTGAATATTGGAATATTTCATTCACAAGCCTAGCGCGAGTTAAGGAAGTAATTGCTTAGAGATTAAATTATTAGAATGAAGATTTAAGATTCATGATATTAGAATTAGTTATCGGTTCATTAGCGCTTGTTCTCCTTATCTAGTTAACGTAGTCGGGTTTACTTAGAGTTGTGTATTGAGATTAGATAACGCTTTTTATATCACTCCTAGGCTTCCTTTTGTAGTTTCACTTGTGATTGTTTAAGTGTGTGTTTAAAGGATAAATAAAACTAATTGTTATTATGGAAGTTGTTAGTGATGCTTTGTTTCCCCCCCCCGCTCCTTTAGCCGCGCAGGACGAAGAGAGAGGGGTGCCGATTAGACCAACACCCCCACATGTTTGTCATTGTAAATGAACTTTAATGTATGAATTTAAAGGAATTACTGCCTGAGTTTATTGTTCCAGCGCAGAAATAGTTTTGAAAATTGATTAATTCCGAAATGTGTTTTAATACCCTTACTGATAATCCGTCTTTTCACACATAGAATATTTAACGAAAAAATAAATAATTTAAAAAAAAAAGAATGGAATGACAAATGGATTTTATAAAATAAAACTAGCATTATTAAATTATTCTTGGTAATAAATCACCAAAACTGTTTGGAACTATTTTTATATTTTACTTTTATGCTCTATTAACAATAAAACTTAAATTCCTTTATGAAATCCAAGCTTTCAGAACTCCTGTAAATTAAAGGTAAAACACAAGCATTCAATTATTTAAAACCATAAACAATTAACTAAGCATTCTTCCAAACTTCTAGCCGCAGTCCATCGATTAAAACCAGACTTTCATGGGCAGACGTTAAAAATCAAACCCCGCTCAACCAACGTCCTGTCGCTTCAAAGGGTTTCATGCATTCAACTCCCGAAGTCAAATTAATGAGGCGCACTGAACGACAACGGACCGATCATTATCCCGATATGCTGATTCATGAATTCACCAGCTCCACCCCCTCTGAATCAAACCACAATGATCCGGAGTGTAGAGGAAAGGGATGCCTGAGGAGTCTTTAAAGAATGGAGTAAGATTTACCCTATTCAAGGTTTTGAACCACGGATTGGGTATTAACATCCTTAAGGACAAACGAGGTATCCGTGTACATGAAATGTCCCTTCATATCTCTTAATTCACATGATATATAAGGAATAATAATATTTCTTAAGGGGACATGGCACGATTTAAGCAAAAATTTTTAATTTAAGGATTTTCAAAATGTTTTTGTTTGCCTCCTATGTGTGTATACTATATAAAACAGATTTTGAGCTCAGAATTTCATAAAAAGCTAGCCATTTAATTTTTTAAGGCAAAAACTTAAAATTTGTGAAGTGATTTTACTCCTACAAAAATTTACATGCACGCATGGAATTTGATTGATAACAAAAGTTGGTATCGGTTTTGCGATAACATGATTGGTATTTGTACAATACCTCTTATTATGAATGCTTATTGAAAATTCCGTTAAAAATGTACAAATTCTGAGTTCAATTATTTTTAAAAAATTAAGTATTGATTTGATTCAAAAATGCATTCCAACTTTTGTTACATGAACTTAGCAATATGTACAAAAAAATTCAAAGCATTAGGCACAATTGGAAAAAAAAAGCCTTAGCATTTTAAATGAAGACAAACTAGTTATTTTATCTTTCCGAGATAAGTAAGTTTAAAGTTTTGATTTGCCATAGGGATGTGAATAAAAACGAACGCAAAAGCTGTCATAATTCTGTGTTTTTTAAGTTTAGAGCTCTCAAATTTTGTCAGGTTATAGAAAAATATATAAAAAATAATTTAAGATAAAAAATTAAATTTGATTTTTTGACCAATTTTTGTCAATTGAATCGTACTATGTCCCATTAAACGGTTTTATTTCATTTATAGAATGTTCCAAAAATAGCGCCCAAACTCTACACAGCCAGATTCATTGTTGGGGTACATAAGAAATGCCCAAAGAACTGTACCGGTACGGTTCATAGTTTACGAGAAAAATACGAAAAACAAAGTAGGATGTGGTCTAGACTTTTATTCCAATCCTTTAAGAAATTACTCATTCATACCATACTTCGACTCCCCCAAGAATCATAATGATCACAATCAGAAGACTAAGAACTCATCATTAGAAGGGCATGAAAATCCATCCTGATTTAACAAGATCGTACATACAGTGTAAAAACTGCCCGGAAATCCAACCGCGCACAACAAAATATATACAGTAGAACCTGGTTTTGTACGTTCTTTTTTTTAAGCGATTTTATTTTTGTGCGATTTTATTTTTACGCGATTTTTTCCTGTGTGATCTTTTTTATACGGTACATGAATTTAAATAGTTTTAGTGCCACTGTAATGATCTCTACCAATGTACCAGTGGCGCGGAGAATGCTGGGGCCTCCCTGAAAAGTCATGTTTTGCCTTTAATATTTTATAAATTGGGTAGATACGTACATAACGTTAATCAGGCTTTGAGGGTCCTAGAGTCCTAGCATCCCCCGAGAGGCGGGGGTTGCGAGGGTGTACACTACGCCACTGCAATGTACATATATACATTTCAAGATGCGTTGTTCAATTGTTATAGACAGTCTTCCGACAATGCACGCTCAATTGCTTTCTCACAACGCGCCAACAGCACGCGCTTGATTGAAGACGAAACTTTCAATGACAGTGACATTATCAATAATTTGATAGGTTATCAAGACGGACAAGAACCCGATTCTTTGAGAGTGGATAAAATATTTGTAGGGATACAGTTTTTCAAAAAGCAAAAAGCTTTTCAAAAGCTTTTTGCATTTTCTTAAAAAAGATGTGAATTTTGAAAGGAGTATGAATGAATTTCAAAAAGAGCTTCGATCATGTACATCTGGTTATTGTGACGTTTACAAGCGACTGATCAACCGACATTCGTCGCAAAAACTTATCTCTTAATTTATGGTGCCAAAAAATAAATCAATCGAAATTGTATCTTCAAGTATGACGAAAGCGATTCGGAATCGAAGGAAGGAAGATGAGGGCTTTGGATTACGATGAGTCTCAGTGAATTATGTATGTGTATTTTGAAAACTTCTCCATGTATACAATGAGAAACTAAATGTTTTAAAAATGTTTTCATGTGTAATTTAATTATTTATTTTTTGATGGAAGTACTTTCTCATAAATTTCGTAAATAATTGGCATATTTTCTAAGCGCGACTTTTTTTATGCGGTCCCTTTCCACTGGATAAAAAAAATTCTGTAGTATTTCGACGAATTTATTTGTTACATGTAAGAATTTATGAAAGTTTTCGAATATTTTTTGCGCGTTTTTAAATGCGGCCCCTATCTAACGCACAAAAACAGGTTTAACTGTATTCGAGTGTCCAACTTTCACCCAAAGAGCTCTAAAACCCGGTCAAACTCCACTTATGGAACGACTGCAGGAGATTACTACAGCCAGAAGGCTCCGGTACTGGCAGAGA
This sequence comes from Trichonephila clavata, assembly GCA_019973975.1. Lineage (NCBI taxonomy): Eukaryota > Metazoa > Arthropoda > Arachnida > Araneae > Nephilidae > Trichonephila > Trichonephila clavata. The sequence continues at coordinate 49,740 of BMAO01009608.1, read as the reverse complement.
CAGTAGTTTCCACCTTTGGTGGAATCTTGAGTGTTTATTTTATTTTTGAAGTGAAACTTCTTTGCGGACGCGAGTGAATGGGAAATTGACCCAGTTTTGCGTAACAGTGAAAAAGCGAACGGAAGTAATAATTCCCCACATCTCCCCGAAACTTCGCTATGGTTAGGAGATAGCGAGCGGGAGAAAGAGAATGGGGGGATACACCACGTGACTTGCGTCATATCCGTGAAAAAGTTGGAGGATTGCTAAGGGGGAATTGTGCACACATCAGAAGTTTACCTTGCTGCTATGGACGAAAGGCGCTTAGGTATTGGTGACATTAAGTGGGTACCCTTGCTACTCTCGTAACGAACTCGCGGGGCGTATTTTCGTAGTTTTTATGTAATAAACGTGTCGTTTTCAACGAATAAATGCACCCAAAATATTACCATTATATAGCTCTTCCCGTTACGGGAGTGTCTGGGTCATTGTGTATATGTCACTAACGTTCGCGCTAGAATCACTATGGATAGCGTCTTGTAAGCAAACACAGTGACTTCTGTGAGGGATGCATTAAGTTTATATTATTAATTTTTATTTCCATTGAATTAAAATTAATTCTAGTCTGAATGCGTAGAATAAATGCAAAAAGAGGAAAAAAATTCACGAAACAAAAAAAAAAGAAAACTAGCAGCAAGTTCAGTCGAAAGTCTATATATCACCAAGTAGTCCTGTGTCGCAGCTGTTATTATTATTATCATCATCATCCATAAAGTTTTAGTGCTGTACACACCAGAGGCTGCTGCAATCATCGGATTCGATGATGATTAAAAGCCGATTATCTTAACTGGAGACTTTAATGTTAATTTTGCTTCAGAAGAATCAAAGCCACTCATTGAATTCTTGAAACGGATACTGTGATTTTGACAATGAATACTAATTCTAGAGAAGGAAAAACAATATACTCGCGCGCGGAACCACGATTGATGCAGTTTTCTCACACTTTCTTGATTGACTACAAACGAGGATTTTTATATCCCACTTTAGTTACCACACATCTATTGTGTCTTTCCTGAAAAATGATGATGCCAGAAAATTGAATAAAAATATTATTTTCATACAATAAAGGAAGTTCGAATTACATTTGATTAAAGTTATCTCAGCAATTTAATATAATTAGATGTATTCCTGCATTTACGTCCAACGTCGCCAAAGAAGTTTCACTTTTATCGCGTGGCTTTCCACGTTCTTTTTTCGGATGATACCATGGACATGGGAACAACAACAAAGCATGACATCACAGACGGTGCAAAGAAAGAAAAAAGCACTTTATTAGATACATCCACAGCAATATTTGCAAATATTTAAAAAGATAGATGCTTAAAGCACCCGTTGTGCATATCGAGACAGGCATGGGCACGCCGTGAAATGGCTGAGTGCATTCGTCTCAGCAGCGCGGTATTCATCTTAATACAAGCAGCATACAAACTAGCAGCTTAGTCCGTTTGTGTTGTCACTACGTCTTGATACACCAATTACTAGAGATTGCCACATTGGGAAAAATCCTTTTAGATCTGTTGATCGTGAAGGCCATAAAATTGAACCCCATGCCTGATCTAGCGTCTGATGCATGCCATATCCAGCCAACTGCATTCAAAAATGCAGAAACGCCCCCGAGCCCCATCAACGTATTTTTCTCTTAAACAATGGATTGTACAGATACAGTTCTTTGTGCATGTATTCCCAACGAGGAATCTGGCTGTGCTCCATTTGGGTTCTATTTTTGGGACACTCCGTATTTATAGATATCTATTTTTACGATGTTGCTCGAGTGGTACAAGTCCCAGCTGTGTGTAAAGCAACAGCACAATTACTAGCTGCTGGTCTAGTTCCTGCAAAAGTTGTCTTCTTCATCAACTCCCAAGCTGCAACTTCAGCACAACACAGCAACTAAATGCCTTGATACAATTCAGTGCCGAACTACAATTGCGGAGCTCGTTTCATATAGCTGAACTGTGGCCTTACAGTGGGTCCCAAGTCATATTGGGATCCCCTACAGTGAGGGAGCCGGCCACAAAACCAAGTAGGGAGCCGAGTTGTCTCTACCGGAAGAGCATTATATCCACATATATTGACAAATGTACTGCCTTGTCCCAAACGCAAAGAGCATTGGAAAGCCATGGGAAACCCTGGCCACTGTGGGTCCTATCCCGAGGTACCTGGAGAGAGCCGAGGTTTTCCCTAACTACTGGACATGACTTTTTGGGGGTATACCTCCACTGGCCTGGCCTGGCTGCTGACGAGGTCTGGCCATGCTAAGATGGATGTGGCGACCACCTGCTCCAATGCACTGAACTCCATAAATACCCGACTGATAACGTCATCAAGCGGGGTACTTGGTGGTTCGGTGTCAAAAGGTCAAGAATCAAAGGACGGACGCTGGACAAAATAAAGTAAATAAATAGATATTTTTTTTAATGTCGTTGTTGCTAATGCTAATCGATTGACAGTGTGTCAGACCGTATGTCGTTTTAGTCACAGCTGTGAGCCCCATGCAGATGACAGTCCGTTTTGGCTCCGTTCCACCTCAATTTTGAGGGAGAATTCCCCAGGAGGTCTCTCACTCCTACCCCCCCCCTTCCACCAAATTCTCAAGAGGACGTTTACATTTTGCTTTGCAGGTGCTATACATTTACAAGCATCCATGTCTTCTGTTTTATTCGGTATTGAAGTGGCTTAGAATCCTGGCACCACTGAAGACCAGGATTCATATAGTAGGGGAGGCGATGTACGTTAAATCTGTTGATCTCAAAGTCCTTTCTTTGGTGTGAAAATAAGGAGAGAGGTAACATCTCGGGTGTCATTCTTGTCACTTCATTGAGGCTCAAATTACGAGGTTCGTCACTCGTTTGTTTCAGAGTGCGATGTTAATATAACTCTCCCTCACTGTGTAGAGGGAAAAAACTTAATGTAAGTTTAATCTTTCATGGCTCAATATCCTTTCCTTAACAAATATAAATGTAAAATTTAAAAAACTGCAATTAATTTGTTATATAATTGTTATGTTTGTCCAAACGGGGGAAATTTGGCTGGCCTTCTTTCTGGTGAATTTAAATAGTATTAAATATATAGAGAGAAATTAAAATTTTTACTTGAAACGAAAATATTTTTTCGTAATGTCTCTTTTTCGTTTGCAACTTTTTGTGTTTCGGTGTTTAAAAGCTTCTTTGTATTCCTTTACACGACGAAAGTCATTAAATCCTTAAGTTTGTATAAAGTAGTAAAGTTACTCGATTTTTTTACCGCTTCTCTAAAGAGAAGTAACATCTTTCTATTCATTTAAATATGAATTGAGAGAAAACGCTGCAGCAATTATAAATATTTATTTCAAAGTAATTCTTGCCAGCATCCTTAAGAATTTAAAAAAAAGAATCAGCTGTCACTGCCGTATGTTTGCGTCTTATTATTTATAGCATTTATCATCATTTTAATTAATTTCTTAGAAATACCTTTTTTTAAATACTTTTTAGAGGAATAACCGTGACAAAATTTAATGGCTTATCTTAGCCAAAGATGCGGGAAAAATTTGTTAATGAAGAAAAAAAATATTAAATTTGCCTTCACAAGGTACGGATATGGTTATTCATTCTGAATTGTGGGGAAAAAAACGAACATGTTCTATTTCACCAGACTTAATAGTGGGGAAAAAACTTTTAAGTGTAAAAAAAATCAATGGTTTTAAAGATAAAAAAAATAGAATGAATATTCAGTGGGGAAAAAATCGAGGAATTCAATTATTCATTTGTTTTAACAATACAGTGAATACGAACAAATAGTAATCTTAATTCCTTGCATGCTTCCGTTTTGATTTTCAATGGTTAAAACTGGTTAAGTGTGTGTGTGAAAGACGATCGCAGGCAAATGTAATGGGTAGATACAGAACATGTGAAATTTAAATAACAAAATACTTCTTAAAAGCATTGTAATGTTTTCCCGCCTCTTAGGTGTTAGATTGACTTTTCTGCACAGGTAAAATTACGCCGTTCACTTCCACACGTACACTCCTAAAATATTGCAGAATCTTTTCATCTGACATTGCGCCAGCATTCCATATCCATAAAACAAACAAGCAAGCACTCCATTCCTCTCCGAATTCGAAAAGTAAGAATTATGACGTTTGAGAAAAATAACGGTTGCGTGATATTTATTAACTTAAATATTTGGTTTATTTACGTCACAGCTATTAATTGCAGTATATATATATTAAAGTTATTAAAAAATATTGTTCAGATAAAAAAGTTTCGAATTGATGTTTGTGAGGGAGGAGGTCTGCCCTCTCTAAGAACTTGGGAGAGTAGTGGTCGGCCTATTTATCTTCGAGTTACATCAGGCTCGTAGGTGGAGTAGAGGGTTGCTCACGGTGTCAAAGGTTGCCGGGAGGATGACCATAGACAAGATCTCTAAATATTTTAAGGGTGCACGTGTGCATCCTATCCACAAAAAAAGCCGACTTTCAGTTGTGTGGCGGAAAAAGGTCACAGAATCGACCATTCCGCCCCAAGATAGCGCTGAGAGAGATCGGTTAAAATGTTCGGAAGGGGAAGTTGTGTTTTGTTCTCCTCCTCTTTCAAAAAAGTATTCAGTCTTATTAAAACATCCCAGTCGTTTGAATAACTTGTACCTAAATGTAGCTATTGTAATAAATAGCTGTGGACGTAATAAATCCAATAATTTCATTCCTTAAATTCCCCGCTACTCGTCCCTTTTCCCAATAGGTCACAGTATTAACCCTTCAGAAACGGCCACAATTGTTGAGTGGTCGTGGTTGCAAAGTCATATCTAGCGTTGTTTCTCTCGAATCATAGGTGTAACCGTGGCAGCCTAGGGGTCATGGTCACGAACTCATGTCCGAGGTGCCCTGAGTTTGAGCCCCAGTGCCGCTGAAGACCGGACTTGTAGAGGAACTTATGCATATTAAATCTGTGTATGCTCAAAGTTCTCCCTTTGGGTGGTGTGGGAGTTCGGAGAGTGGGGTACCAGCTCAGGTATTTTCCTCGTCACTTAACTGCGGTTTAAATTTCGAGATCCCTCGGAAGTAACATGCATGTTGCTTTATAGTACGACGTTAATAAACATTCACTCGCTCGAGTCGTAGGTTCAAGCGAGGGAAGTAGTGCTACTTAAAGATCGAACTCTAGTGCTACTTAAAGATCGAACTCTAGTGCTACTAAAGATCAAACTCTAGTGCTACTAAAGATCAAACTCTAGTGCTACTAAAGATCAAACTCTAGTGCTACTAAAGATCAAACTCTAGTGCTACTAAAGATCAAACTCTAGTGCTACTAAAGATCAAACTCTAGTGCTACTAAAGATCAAACTCTAGTGCTACTAAAGATCAAACTCTAGTGCTACTAAAGATCAAACTCTAGTGCTACTAAAGATCAAACTCTAGTGCTACTAAAGATCAAACTCTAGTGCTACTAAAGATCAAACTCTAGTGCTACTAAAGATCAAACTCTAGTGCTACTAAAGATCAAACTCTAGTGCTACTAAAGATCAAACTCTAGTGCTACTAAAGATCAAACTCTAGTGCTACTTAAAGATCAAACTCTAGTGCTACTTAAAGATCGAACTCTAGTGCTACTTAAAGATCGAACTCTAGTGCTACTTAAAGATCGAACTCTAGTGCTCAAATTCTAGTGCTACTAACGATCCTCTTTGTAAAATAGCTGATGCAAGTTGAATTTGTTTAGATTTCAAGTCCTCATGTTGGTGTATTGCGCAAGTTTGGTTAGTTAAAGGGACTAGCTCAGGGGTTTCTCAAAGAAAAGAGTTAAAGATAGCTTCAAAGCACGCTGTTAATCATCAATTAACACGAAGCGAAAACTAATTGTTTTGTTTCTTAATTTTGAGCTGCAATATAGGATGATATTCAAAGTACTTTAAAATAAATTCTAGGATATCTTACTAAAACTTTCTGCTTTTCGTTTTTTATACAAAAAAAAAGTTTAGAAAATTTCTCTAATAATTTTAAATTAATACTTTGATTTGATGAATACTTCGAAGGGTATTTTTTTTTTAATTTTAGGAGTAAATTATATCATACGCGTCTGCAACTTCTGTAAAAATGTTAAAAGCATTGGATATTCTCTAAAGTATTCTATGAAATCATTTGAATATTGCAACTTTCATCGTAAACAAATAAAAGGGCTCCTCTAAAGTTCAAAAAATGTAATAGTTTATATATATTTCAGCTGTGTTTTGTTTTGCAAATATATTTTCCAAGAATTATGTGACAAAAAGCATTAAAGATGTAAAAGATAGCTCTCTGTTGCCTACTTTAGAAATATCAATAAATATTTTTGATAAATTTTGCAAAAAAATGTAAAGATTTATTTCCTAAAAATGTAAAGATTTGCATACTAGATATTATAGTTCCTTCTTTGCTAGATTCCAAATCATGCGTTGATATATGATTGTAATTTTGCATTTAGACATACATGAAAAAGATAAGTAATATTGAAACTGCTGAAAATGCGTTTTAAACAAAAGATAAGCTGTTTAATACCTTATGAAATCGAATTTGAATAAAAAAATATATAAAAGGCACTGTTATAAAAAATAGTTTCTTCTTTAATATGCTGTACATATCTTCCTTAAAAAATCGCTTACAATATGCTCAAAATATGATTTGTTCATAAGAAATAATTCTTACTTTCCACATTACCTTTATAAAAAAGTTTTCAGTGATGCTGTAATAAATTTACAGCTTTAAAACCAAGAGAACTTGATTGTTCTCTTGGCGGCTACAATGACGATTATCAAGAGAATGTTATGTTTCAGTATCCGCTTGAATATCTATAATCCCTAACTCCATCGGGAATGCCCACAAGGTAAACTGAATTTGAAATTAGGCTGTATCTTATTGCTGTTAAGAAATTTATGTATTACTGATGGGAGTGCGTAATGGCACAAGATTGGTAGTGAAGTATATACTGCCGGGTAAAATTTCATCAGGAGATAAAAAATGTGAAATTTTATGAAAACCAAGTATCCCACTGGATACTCAAGGGGACTTGGATATACAAGGTGTAACAAGCACGCACACACAACTGTTTTGATGACGTCATCCCACACACTTCCTCTATCCATGTGGCCAGTTTCGCTTTAACCTATCACGCCAGTTGGGAGCCCTGCATCATTGAGTGAACACGTGCACCTGCTTTCTGCCGGAAAATGTTGAATCAACATCAAGTTTCTAGTGTGAGACTTAAGAAATTAGCCACGAAAACATTTCAAATATTAACCGATGCTTATGGAGATGAAACTTTGTCTCGTGCATATGTGTTTGAATGGCATAAAAGCGGTTTTCAGGGGGAAAGGTGAGTGTGGAAGATGGAACCTGCTGGGCACCAAAGGTCAGTGATTACCAACCAAAATATTGCCAAAATTCGTGATACGAGTGGGCTACCGCTTCCATCAGTGGCAAACTATTAATCAACACTACTACATTGAAAAACTTAAATGACTTCGTGGAAAAATAAGAAAAAAAGCCAGAATTGGTGAGTGATAGATGATTGTTGCACCATGACAATGTATCTGCTCACACAGCACTATATCTCAAGCAGTTTCTGATCAGAAAAAATTATTACTGCGATGCGATGGAGCATAGTCCTTATTCACCTGATTTGGTTCCATGCGACTTTTTTTATTTCGTACTGTTAAAAATTGCTGAAAGGGAACTAGTTTTACTTCAGTTGAAGAGGTTCAGGTAAAAATGTAGAATCTCCTGCATGTCCTTCAAAAAACCTTGTTTCAGAACTATCACCAGCAACGGCAGCACCGAGTGCATAAGTGTGTGAATGCTGAAGGGAGCTAGTTTGAAGGTGATACTGTCACGGATAACTCATTCTGTATGGACAATGATTTATCGGACCAGTCTTATTTTTTTTGTGTGTGTCACACTTCGTACAATTCGTACTGAAAAGTGTATGCGATTCCCTGTAAGATTGGTATTTGCCAAAGCTGTTAATAAATCACAGGGCCACAGTTTCGAAAACGTCGTTTTATGTGTAATATCAAAGGAAAAATTATTTACACATGGACAATTGTATGCGTCTCTGTCTAGGTTCTGAAGCAAAGTCGGAATAAAAATCCAAAGCAATTTAGAGGAAAAGGTGATTAGGGACATTGTTTTTGAAGAGACACTGAATTAAAGTACAAATTAAAATGCACAGATTTAGACTTGAAATTTATTATTTTTTTCTGCTTTTAATATATTGGAAAAAAATGGAACTACATAATACAAGTAAATTGCAGTTTTACAATTTGAGCAATGTGTATAAATAGAGTTGTATCATTTTTGTAATAGGGGTTGGTCTCGTTAAGCGAACAAGGGGTGTGCTCCTCCACCCCCAGTTTCATTAATTTAAAGAATAAAAAATCAACTATGTAAATTGAATAAACTAGTATTAGAAAATTTATTTAATATGAACGGTTTGAAAGAAAATAAAAAAAATAAAAATAATTTTAAAAAAATATATATTTTTGAAATAAACTTTTTCCCTTGACCCGCATTTGATCTTATTAAATGGTAATAAACATTTTTAATTTTCAACGTTGGAATGACTGTAGCTGTTGGATAATAGTAGGAACCCTTTCAAGCAGATGTTACATAATTTCTATAATTAAAAGAACCTTTCACCACTTTTGTTCCATTGAGAGAAAACTCCATGAACTGTGCAGCCTTTATTCTCATTCTGCTTTTCTTACAACTTTACTCGTAATTAAGATTTGTGATGATGTATCTGTTAGGAAACTGTATTTAATGTATACTTAACCACGTTTTTATCATGAGTAGATGAATTTTTACATTACTTGCTCTTTATTGGTAGGAAAAGGAATTACTCTCTATTTTTAGAAATAAACTCTATTTTTACAAACTCTATTTTTACAAACTCTATTTTTACAAACCCTATTTTTACAAACCCTATTTTTACAAACTCTGATTTTACAAACCTATTTTTACAAACTCTAGTTTTACAAACTCTAGTTTTACAAACTCTAGTTTTACAAACTCTAGTTTTACAAACTCTAGTTTTACAAGCTCTAGTTTTACAAGCTCTAGTTTTACAAGCTCTAGTTTTACAAGCTCTAGTTTTACAAGCTCTAGTTTTACAAGCTCTAGTTTTACAAGCTCTAGTTTTACAAGCTCTAGTTTTACAAGCTCTATTTTTACAAACTCTATTTTTACAAACTCTATTTTTTGGTAGAGGAATAAGAACTCTACATGTAAATTTTCTTTCTTCGATAAATACTGATATTGGAATAAAATAATATATTTATTGTAAAATCTCAAATACCTCAGTTTCACATGTACAGTAAGAATCGCTTAACACGAAACTTAAACAACGGACTGCTTTAAGTGAAATGTATCAATAAGTATAACAAATTTATTTACTATAAATAAAGTAATTAAAAAAATAACATTACACTTTTGAAAAAGTAACACATTTGTGAGGGAATATCTATATATATAAAAGAATGCTTTTGTTTTATTCTTTTGAATTTAATTTTGAACTCGCTAATGAAAATCTGATGAATAAAAATAATTTCTTAGAATAGAAATTTAATGGAGAAGTAATGATATATATATATAGTAGCAACAATTTAACTTTTGAAAGAAAACAAGTTCAACAAGTTAATGTTAAAAGTATTCGAAAGAAAGGAATTCTTACACTACAAAGACGAGAAAACTCTATGATAATGGTCGAGTTTTTCTAACAATATTAAAAGTAAAATAGTTGACCATTCTGGTTAGCCAATCACAGAAGTTTCACTCGACACAAATGGATCCTAACTTTTTTCCATCCAAATCTTTCTCCTCTGACGCTCTGATCTCGCAACCAGATTGGCTGAGCTCACCCCGCCCACTCCCAAACACGAAATGTCCTGATTTTTTTTTACCCAACTTTAAACTCTCACTACACAACTAATTTTTATTACACACATGTCGAGTTTGAGCCCCCAAATACCCTCCGAATACACACGGAGTACGTGCTCATTAAATCATTGGGTCCGAAAGTCTTGTGGGCTGTGGCAGCAGAAACCACGAGTACAGGGGGCTGGAGAATATTTCCCTCCTCTCCAATTCCATGCCTAAATTGTGGAGGTGGAGATAGGTAGTGTCGCCATCTATCGTATAGAAGTCCAACCTATCTCAGACTCTGGCAACTTTCATTCCTTCCCTTCGGGAAGGACACTACAACAACATCACACACACGTAGCTCTCTAATTTTATCAATCTACAATGTCTATATTTCATTAACTTAATAATTATTTTTTTAAAAAAGGCAGTTTGAAAGCATTTTAAATTCATTCAAAATTTCTTAATAGGAGACAGAGGCTTAAAAGACTCAAGTGCTCCCACCCAACCTAGAACCAGTAAAAAAACAAGTATTTCTGTACATAATTTGAAAAACATTTCCTTGTTGTGCAACTTTTTTAGTTTTTCGACCAATCAAAACATTTGAACATTGTTACAATGTAAAACATCTTTCATGTGTGCCAAGCTTTAACATTTTAATTGTAAGATCTACTGGGTATTATGCTTGTCTAGTTGGGTTACCAGATTGGCGTCTTTAGCTTTGGATTTTGCTAAAGCTTAGCTCTACTATTCCTCCTCTTTTAATCCATTTTTACAATACTATTACCATAATAAAATCAATTAAAAAACATAATACAGGTGTCTTAATGAACCCAATCAAGAAAATGGCGACATAACTCTTCGAATTTCTCAATATCAAATTTGAAGGATCTAAAAAAAAAAGGAATTTCTATTCAATAAAAATGGAAAAAATATAAAATGGATGAAATGTATTAAAATATAAATAATGAAATTTGCCTTTCCTTTATAATTTTTCTCTCTAATCATATGTATCATATTACCAGATTGTGATGCCTTCATCCAAAAACTTCTAGGTGTTATTTAATAAAACTCTGACAGAGTTGACAAATTCCATGTTTTCGATTACTTAAAAAGAATATCGCTCATACCATTGTCATTCCTGTTTCAAACATTTTATTTCCAACTGTTGCCATTCATAAAGAACTAATTTTTCCTTTCTCTTGAACAGAAGTGGAGAAATATGAATAATATTCATTTATACTTAAACGTATTCCAAAGATATGCAAATCTTTAAAAACAATAATTGAGCTTCAAACAGTTTACACCTGTAAGAGAATGTATATTGTTGTCCATTTAAAAACAAACTTTTAAAAAATAAATTTAATCCTTTTATCTCGATTAAAGATACACTAATGATTAATTTTAGATTTTTTTTATCACCTGCTAAAAAAATGTTGAATTAACTGAAAAATTCGATTAATTCAACTTGTAAATGTAATTGCATATAAAAGAAGTATTGTTTAAAGTTTTGTTTTGAAATGAATATAATACTAATTAGAATGTTTTATAAATATTACATTAGGTAATTAAAACAATAGTTATTTGTTTCAAATAAACAACGTATGCGATTAGATGCAATTTCTTTTACGGAACCTTAATATGTTATTAACTAAACAATATGATTCTCATGCTAATTAATGGATTTCTTAATTATGTATTGATTTTTTTTCTTTATATCTGGTTATATAGTTAAGAAATAAGTGAGTTTGTATTTTTATTCAATTTGTGCAATTTTGCAAGTGCAACTTTTGTAGCAACATTAATTAACACATTGCAATTACATTACTGAAACACTTTAGTTTGTGAAAGTAATTTATCAGTGCTTAATTACACAAGTAATTGCTAATGTGTTGTTTCCTCTAGAATGAAATATAAATTATTTTAATTAAAAAAAGTATATCGGCCGAGAAATTTTTTTGTCTTATTTAAGTACGTTTAGTTGGGTGAAATACGTTTGTGAAATATATATTTCCTTCAATAAAAATATTGAATATAAAATTAAAAAACATTTCATACATATCGCGTTGTTTAAGAAACATAACAAAATGTGAACGTTATAAAATAATATCAAATTGTATTGTACGTTTGAAATTATGATATTGCTTACTTCAAAGTTAATGTGTGTGTGGATAAAGTTTTTTAATTTTTTTTGTTTTATGCTGTAAATTTTTTAATGATAAAGCACAATTTTACTAAAGGACATAAAACATGTTAATTTGGGAAAATAAAATGTTTCTCTCTTTATAAAATTTAATTCTCTATCACGTAATTCATATCTGTTATTAATTTTTAAATAAATATATTTTTTTACATTTTATGCTTTTTAAATTTTCCCCCTCTTATTACGAATACTCTTGAAAAGAAGTTTTTATGTGTGTGTGTATCATATTAAATTTGTGTCTAAGTGAATTTGCATATGAACAAAGGCATTATTTCCAATTTTATAAAAATATAAGTTTGATGTTTCATTTTAAAATAAAATAAAAATTGAGTAGAATGTTTTTTTCAACTTTTTTTCTTTTTGTTTGTTTAAAAAAATTGTAAGAATCACACACAGCTATATAAATAAAAATAAGATTCTGCTTAAAAGCAGCATAAGATAAAAAAAAAAATTTAAATTTTACAGCTTAAGGAAATATGTATACGCAAGGAATTTTTTAGCTATTGTTTTTTTTTCAGTTTCGAAATTTAACTATCAGTTATTGTTACACAATGTAGAGCAATAAATTTTTCATAAGTTGCTTTTAAGCAAGGAATGGACTTTGTCATATTTTATTTCAAAAAGTTGCATTTGGAAAATCTTTAGAAGTATTATCGTTTGTAGAGGTTCTTGAACTCATTATCCTCAATTAATCTCTGGGGCTACTTTACCGCAGTGTTTGATTTGAGAATTTTTCTTTATAAGGAGCCTGAATATATTAGCAGTGCAATTTTATTTTAGAAATATAGCAAATGAAAACGGAGGATGAAATAAAGGACAGAGAAGAAATAGAAAAATTAGTTTTTATAGAAATATTACTGAGGTTTGAACAGAGCAGATTCATTGTGCGTTTACCTGAATTGAATATCTTCATTTGAAACTTGCTTACAGATTGCAAGAGAAGTAACGAAAATTGCAATATAAGTTTGTTAGGAATTAGAATTATACAAGATGTTATTTATCTCGTGCGTTATTCCAAGACTTGTATGATAATCGGGTTGATTTAAGCAACTCTCTATATTTAATGCATTTTGATATTGATTATTCAAAGATTGACGAATTTAGCTCTAGATTAAGTACGGCAGTTATTGTATATCATCTCTCTCTCTCTGTGTCACTGATGACATAGTGAACCAGTCATAAATTAGTTAAATTTAGAATAGGAATATTAGAGAAATAGACTGAGAAAAAGAGATAAAATTATGCATTTGAAGTAATGATATATGAAATATAAGTTTGTGTTTTTGATAATGAATTTGAATAATACAAAATGCTATTCGTCCCCTTGATTATTTAGCTGGCTTTTACTTTTCGCCGATTGGTATTTTTCGTAAATAGCTTCTCAAACTTAATATAACAAATTATGTGACTTTTTGTCAGCGAAGACTTAGCCCTTTAACGTACGCTTACTTGAAAAAAACCGGCAAAAAAAAAATGAGTTCTTTTATTTAAAAAACACAATTTAAATCCATGTTTATGCCAAAAATAAAAAAATTAATCAAATTTTTAATTTTAATTTTGGATTTTGACCCTTTTTTCAGATAAAAGCCGAATATTTCCATTTTCTGCGTACATTGATTAAATATGTATATTTACATTTTTGTATTATATGTATACTATATTATCTTTCTTTTCGAAGAGAAATATATTTTTATCAGTAAAAATACTAAAACTTTTTCAACAGAAATAATCATTTTTAAAAAAAATTCAAAAATTGATGCTGCTGATTCAAAATGCTGATGTCTAGAAAATGAAAGAATACTTTTATATAATTTTTATCTATATGTAAATATACTATAATCTTTATCTAAATTTACGTAGACCAGGCATGCCAACTAATATAATGTTATGGATAGCAAGTTCTATTTTATATTAAGCCGTGAGGGCCGCATGCTTTTAATTTAAAAAAAATAATAAATACGTTCGAAATAAATGTACGAATTTTGTTTAATAATCACGAAGAAATGAGTATAATTTAAAAAAAAAAACGTTTATCGAATTCTATTTATCTTATTTTTATTTGTGTCGGTTTGTTATTTTATTATATTTTATGAATTTTGCGTAAAATAGTGTAAATAATTTATATTTGGGGTTTAATACGTTTATATTACTGTTATATTTATTTTATGTTAAAAATTGTAATATTCGCTAACAACGCCTTTGTAATGGCGATTCAATTGAAACTTGGCATAACTTTTGGTGACCATGTTGGTGACTTTGGCGATTATTTCGTGACAGTATTGGCGAGTTCTTGACCGTATGGATTTTTCTGGAAATTAGTGGAGAAATAAATTAATTTCCCGAAAAATGACGCAAGCGAATTTTTCTCGAAAGATCCGCGATGCCTATAAATAGGGAGATGCTCGTCGAAACTGAGTCAGTATTGTTTTGATTTGTAATTAGTAGTCTTGTCTGAACCATTGAAAAGTCGACCAGCGATTAAAGATTACACCGGCTGTTGAGAAGAACGAGCGAGGGATTGTGAGTAATCTTTCTATACGTGCATTTTAGATACTGATAGTTGCGTATGAGCGTTGTTGAAGGTGTGAACACCTTCTGAGATTTATTCTGTGAATATTTCTGTTGAATCCTGTATTTCAAGGATTGTGTTTAGACAAAAAATTTCCATCACTCCTGAAGAACTGTCTTGTTTTTTGTGACTGGTTTGCATAAAATCCTCGAACCCCGATGGATGTAACAAAATATTATTGTGAATCGAATTATTGGCCGGGCAGTGAGTTTGACACCTCTGGTGTAGATGGATCGCGGTTTGTCTTACAAGGGCAGACGGCGCTCACTCATATTCTAGTGTGAAAATTACAGTAGCATAGTATTTAACTCCCCTCGAATTATCTCGTTTGTGCAGTTTGTTCAGTCTAACGTGATCAAATTAACTCCATCACGCACATTAAAGTATGTGACTACCTTCGGAGCACTTTTTTTTGAAATATATAAATTTTCAATTAAATAAGAACTTTTTTTTTAAATGGGGCATAAAACTAGGAACTTAAATACAATTTTACCAAAATTAAAGATAATTTTGGATATATTGGGAATTTTAAGCTAAATTTTAGTGAGGAAAACTACAGCTACGGTAAGGCTTGTATTGAAAATTTCCTAATAAATATATTCGAATAATATTTATACAGTACCTAAATAATATCATTATCTGTGCTTAGAGCTATAAGATTTACAATAATTTTTCATATATGTCATTTTTTATGTAGGAACTCAATTTTTTTTACAAAAAACCAATGTTATTTCTTCACAAAAAGTGCAGTAAAGTACTTAAATATATACACAGAGATTAATCCTAGTCTATACTGGAAATAAAACTAAGTAAAACGTTTTCTGAAAATTTCAATTCAATATCTTAAAAATATTTTGAATGGGATCTACTTCCGGTTTTGTGACATCCATTTCCGGTTTACTAATTATGCTATAACTTAGCTTCTAAATATCGTAGAAATAAAAATAGAGTGTTTTGGGGATCTAAAATGTATGGGCTTTAAAATAAAAGCATAAAAGAAGTTTCGAATATTTTCACCCCAAATGGCGAATTTTGGGTAGTCAGTGTTAGGGGATAGTGTTAAAATTCTCTTTTAATATTTCCTCTTTCTTTCTCTTTCTACTTAGATGCAATAAATTGTAATTTATTCAATAACCTAGAGACCTTATATTAGTATTTTCCTTGTAATGTATATGTTTTTTATTTTTACTTTTCGTAGAGGATGTTACGTTCTTTATCCCGCAGAGTATTGATTTAACTTAATAAAGAAAAAGGAAATTGTCATCTAGTTTTTAAGGAAAAAAATACCATAAAGAGATCTCTGAATTTTTTTTTACTAATTTTTTTTACTATTTATTTTTTTTACTGTAAAATCATTGCTAGAATATTCTCAGGGAATAAAAATACGATCAATAAGTTTACTTTTTTATTTGAGATAAAAAGTCATCAGTGTTTCCAAAATCGAAAATGAGTATTTTTCTCAATCGGAGAACTAAATCAACATTTAAAAATCCTCGAGAGAAAGAATTGATTTTATTTTTACAAAAACACTGAAAGGACCGCTCTAAAAAAATACGAAAAATGTAATTATTCATTTCTTTCCAAGATGAGATGAATATTAATTGATTTTTTTATGAATACCTCTTGCATAATTTTTTTCGAAGCAAAGACAATTGAAAAATGAGCGGAAAAAATTAGATTTGCACACATTGAAAGGAAATGTCTCTAATTCAATATAATTAATCATACTTGTGAAAGAAAAATTGGAATAGGGAATGAAATGGAAGGAACATGGTTTTTAATTACTTGCATGTCGTTTATTTTGTAATTTTTTTCTTTTTTAAAGTAGTGTCTTTTCATGATTATTTAATTAAAAAAAATAGTTTAGTAATATAACTCTTGTCGATAAAATATCTAGTATTTTAACGATATATATATTTTTTAATTTTAAAATTTTTTTTATTTTTCTTTAAAAAAAAGTAAAATTGATTATTGAATTGATTTAGTTTGGAATAAATTTTATCGAATCATTGATTTAGTTTGGAATATTTTGCGGATACTTTGATTATAATATTAAATAGCCTGCGGTGGAAAGAGAGGTTAAAATTAAAATTATACTTTTACTAGTGAGCTAACGATTCTTTAAGATATGTACACGAGATTTGAAGCTTATTATTGACGAATAATTTCCAGTTCTTGTTCGTGGTCGCGGTAGCCTAGTGGTCTAGGTAACGGACTCGTGGCTGGAGAGTCGAGTTCGAGTCTAGTACCACTGAAGACCCCCTGTGCAAAGGGGCACGTTAACCCTTTATCTACCGCATTATGATTTACAGCAGTTTTTTTCCTGCAATTTGTTTTTGAGTCACTACATTGAAAATTATAAGATATACATAAACAAAATACTCAACTTTGGGAAATTTAATCCGTTAGAGCTAATTAATTAAAAATATTCAACTATAAAATTTTAATTATATAGAATGTCCATCTAAAATAAATAGTCAAATCGTTTTCTAAGGTCTTCATTAACATACAAAAAAGTAAGACACTCACCTTTTGACATTAACTACTTTTTCGGAACAAAAAATAATAATCTTCGCATTCCGATCAAAATGTCAGCTGAAAGCGCTATTTCTTATAAAACTCTCTCTCTCTCTTCCCCTTCCCCGCTAAAATACTCTTCATAGAATCCGTGCTACCATATATATTGGAAGAGTGGATTTAAGGTATCCGACTGGTTAACCAAACTTTTTTTTTAAAAAAATGGAAATATGGGGATTTTTTGTTGTTGTTGTTTTTAGATTTGTTTAGTACATTTTAAGCAAAATACGCTAAAATTAAAAAGAGAAAAAAATTTTTATTACTAAAATTTGGAAAAAGTGGGTAAAAATTGGCAAAAAATAACAGAAACGCGGCCCATTCTGTACCAAAGGTTTATAAACAAATTTTCAATTTTTCAATTCTGATGTCCTGCTATGTAATTCAATTTTTAAATGACCTTCAGGATAAGAGATATTTTAATTTTTACAAAAACTAGAGCACTTTATCTCAGTTTTTATATGGAATTGCTTAAAAAAAACAGTGATTATATTCATATAAGAACTGTAAATTTTGTAATAAAACATTGATTGACAAATCTGAAGATTAAAACACTTCTACTATTATGCAAAACTTAAACAAAAAAATTTAGTTAATTGTTTTCAAAACTTTTTGAGCAATTGCTGGCCCCGTTTAAGTATTTAAAAAGCAAACACATTTCGAGTAAAACGCTTTTTAAAGTATGATATCTTGCTTGAAGTAATGGAATCTGCTTTTACTAAAGCACTTGCAGTTTTTGTTCTTGTGAACGGAAAATGATAAACATGGTATTTTTATAAAGCTAATAAGATGGCCTATGAATAAAAATCATAAAAAAAAAATTGTCAATTTTTGGCAAACTTCACCATTTTAGGATAGTCGGATACCTTAAAAGAATATTCCTGCTAAGTATCGTCAGAGTATTCGTAAAAAAGGTTATTCTATGTAATTTTAAAGTGAGTGGTACTTATAAGTACCGTCGGGTGTAAAAGGTTAAATATATCGAGGCTCAAACATCCTCCCGTCGGTGTGCTGTGCTAGTTCAGATGGCGCCTTCGTCTCTTGACCATGGTTCAAAATCAAGAGGTCCGTCGCCAAAAGCCCTCGAGGAGTTGAGTCGTGCGACGTTAATATTCACTCACTTACTCTAATCCTTGCTCTGCGCTAGATCACACTACGGAATAATGGAGATGTATTATATTAATTCGAATGGGCTTCAAATTCTCCCGGAGTGGTATGAAAATTCGGAGAGAGATATGTGAAATGTGTCTTCACTTCTTAGTCGCATTTCGAAACTATGTGGTCTTTCGCTAGCAACTTGTGTGTCGCTACATAATACGGCTTATATTGAGATTGTTTCATATCTCACTCCATACTTAGACGGGTCAATAGCATGAAGAAAAAGGACTTTAATATGAAACTAGATAAATTTTTATTTTTATGCTTCATTTACACAATTAAACTTTGCATATTTATAGCGACTAATTTAACGTTTAATAAGATTTTATTAGAGGTAGATTTTTATTTTTAATGTTATTCATTGCAAAAAATACTCAATTCACAGATGTATAACAAAAATGGTTGAAGATAAATTGTGATATCTGTGAAAAAAATTGTGAAGATCTCGTATCACAATTTGAGTTATCTCGAGTAATTATCTCGTATCTCGAGTAAATTATCTCGTATCTCGAGTAAATTATCTCGTATCTTGAGCTATCAGTTGAGTCGTTTAAATTCAACTGACCGTTGCTTACTTCAAAATTTATTCCTCTCTTACACAAAAGGAATGTTTATGAAATTGAAAATAGTTTGTATTGTTTTAAGCAAGTTTTAGGGGAATACACACGCATTTGATTCTATCATGACATAATCTTTCAAAGTTTAGAAAAACGTTAATTCAGACAAAAAAAAAACTATTATGCCTTTTAATCCTTTTGAATAAGATTAAGTGGCTTCGAAACACGGCAAACGTAGTGTATTGTTATAATTATGAGACAGTAAAATTCTAGAATACGAAGTTAATTACTAGAGGTGCTTGTTTCCTGATGGCTGGGATGCAAGGCTAATTTGTATTGCACGGAAAATTAGCTGTCCGTTCTGCTCAGCCAATCACTGAAGAACCTCTCGACACCAATGCCTCCTAACCTTTTACACCTAAACTTTTATCTCATTCTAGGCTCGTCCTTGCAAACACGGAATTGTTTTTTAATACATGAATATTTCGCCTAAATTTAAACTCTCACAACGCAAGTAATTTGTCACACAAATGCAATTCTTAATTTTTTATTAATCTGCAGTTACTACATTCTATTAATATTCCATGTTAGGCTTAACTGTGTTTCAAAACTCTGAGAACTTTCGAAATCTCTTATAACAATTTTTATGCTGTTCGCCAAGTATGAAAAACGGTCGAAATTTAACATTTGATTGAAGTTTGTCATCAACAGACCTTAAATGGCTGTAATGCGACATTTATCAAAACCAATTAACTATTTATCGTAGAAACTAGCTGGTTAACATGGAGAGCCTGTGAATAGCGAAGTTGGTCTTTACTTATTGCTCAGATTCCATATAAGAGCTTGGTAAGTAGCGGTAGAAACTGCCGTGCATTTAATCAAACTAAATCTTCTAAATCAGGAGTGGGCATTAAGTCGATCGTGATCAACTGGTGAACCGACAAGACCTTTTTGGATGACCACCTGAAGATGAGCAGTTAATTACTATATACCGAAGTATTCAAGATTGGTTTACAGTATACGGAATAGTCTTCTACTGACTATAACTACGAGAACAAACTTTGAATGAAAGTCTTATTTTTTGTATTTTGAATTTTTTGATAAGAAATGCATCATTTGTTATTATTGTTGTAAATAGTGGATAGTAGGCGTAAATGCAGCGGGATGCCAACATTCAAATTGACTTCGATGGACCTCAAATGAGAGAAAAAAAACGAATGCGCACTTTTTTCTCTATGCATAGGATTAATGTTTTTATTTTTCCTTAAATTTGGTTTCATTAATAAGAATTAATGATATATCTTCTAATTTGAAAGCGAAGAAAACAAGTATGTTCCTTTCAGGACGTCAAATCATTATTATAGAACAGATGTTTTCCCATGCCTACACATTTTCCCCTCGCTCATATGAGAAGTTTATTTAGTTTTTCATTTGAAATAAATGACATTTAGCTAAAGAAGATATATTTTTCTTTGAAAAATGTTCATTTTGTATTATTAAATTGATAAAATAAGGTATAGAATCTCAAGTCTTCAAAAATTCTTTCTTTCTTAAAATAAAAAAAAAAAAGGATTTGCAAATCAACGTATAATGGCTTGGTACATTTTAAACAATTCATATATTCTTGTTTACATTATCAAATTTGGTTTTGAAATTACCATTCACCCTTGTAATGCTATATATGAAGGTTAATATCTATTCTTCAAAGGAAAGGATTAATTGTTAATTTTAATTTGGAGGCATTAATCCTATTTTCTTATAAAAAATAATCATGTTTGCTTTTAAGAAAAATAAATACTTTTTTTTTCTTTTATGAATCTAGATTGTTTTATATATAGCGATAATAATTTTTCAGATTAACAATTTTGTTTCTTGAATAGATGGGGATAAATCTTCATTTTTAATTTATAATTCTAAAGTAAAGAGTAAGCTTTAGTTTGGCAATTATGCTAGGCAAATATTGATTCAGTCGAAGCAAGTAAATTCGCGCGACAAAAATAGTTACTCTAAAATCCAACGTATAACGCGCACTTATACTTTTAAGCTGAAATTTTTAATTTCTAAATATATTCGCCGTATAACATGAAACCTTTTTTTTTACAAAGAAGCCTGAAATGTACGTAGCAATGCTCTTATGTATTGAAATAATTTGTTCTAGATATTATTCCAAGCTTTTGAAAAAAAATATTGTATATTTCTAGAACTACAACTTTTAAGGTGCATTAGATATGCCATTTCTTTTAAATAAATAGTATTTCTATATTTATAGAAGTCTAATACTTATCTATGCTCATTTTTCAATTTTATTTTTAAAGCTTTCATTTTTATGCCCAGCGTATAATGCGCACCCGTCTTATATTTTGTGTTTTAAAAGTGCGCGTTATACTTCACAAGCATGTAATTATTCAATTCCTTCTAGTAACTCACACTCTCTCTATATTATGTAGAAGATTTATCTTGTTTAAATGTTCAATCGTTAATAAAATCCTTCTATTCATCCAATCAAGTTCAAATTAAGTTTTTAAACTTGTAGTGGATGACAATTGAAGATAATATAGTTTTTTCAAATATTAATTCATTAATTACAGGTTAATTAATTTAATTAATTTATTTACTGGTTTTCGACGCCAACTTAGATTTATCTCCATTGTTGTAACAATGTAACTGTTAAAACAATGGCAAAAGTTGGCATCGAAAACCGGTTTTTCAGTCAAACTGGCCAATCCGGTTGCACATTTTTACAACAATGCAGACAAAATCATGTTTTTTTCTCAATTTCTACTATTAGTTCGCTCTCTCCCTATGTATGTATGATTCTATTCATCCATTCAAAGTAGGAATTGAGACTTAAGAATTTTTTTTATATTTTTTGTTTTTAAATAATGTTGAATTGATTCATAACAATTGTTTTAAGGTATCCGACTATGTTCTTAACCGTGATTATGAAAACCGTATAAATGAATAATTGTTTCGATATTTAACGTAATTTGTATTAAAATATGCATATTGCTAAAGTTTCACAAGAAAATCTTTACCAATTTTCTCAGCTTTCCCTAATAAATTGCACGGATACCAAAATCTCCACACTTCTGAGAGTAGCTGTAGCTTTCAGACTCGTACTAATTATGGTGGTTAGTGATTTTAATTAAAGAGATAAATAATCATTTTTTCCTTAAATCACCGAAAAAACTGTTATCCGAACACTTTTTTTTAAAAATAACAATCGATTAAACTTTTGTCATTCAGGAATAATGAAACAATTATATTCACTTGTGGCCACTCATAGAAAAAAAGAAAGAATTATACAAATTTAAAGCTAACATTGCCATCTAAAAGATAAACAGTTAGTAATAATACATTTTCAACACATGTATAATTGTTTTAAGAATATTATTACAATGAGAGAAATGATGAAAAAATCCCACTTTTTCAAAACATTCTCCTTTTATGAAAAATGCTTCGTTAGCATTTTTGTCTATGCATAGCTTTGACCTCTCTACTGAGCCAAACCTAGAATTTCGAAGAATTCGCATTTTTTTTTGACGTACTATCAATCAAAATAAAAGCCTGTGTTTCACGATAAAAATTTTCTACTCTCTCGTGTATTAAAATATGAATAAACACACTTCTTGTTTACATACTTCAGAAACCGTATTTCAGGCTGTATACAGAAGTCTTAGCACTATGTAAACAATATATTAGTAATGAAAC
Source organism: Trichonephila clavata (assembly GCA_019973975.1). Classification (NCBI taxonomy): domain Eukaryota; kingdom Metazoa; phylum Arthropoda; class Arachnida; order Araneae; family Nephilidae; genus Trichonephila; species Trichonephila clavata. The sequence continues at coordinate 27,064 of BMAO01009608.1, read as the reverse complement.
CTTGTTTTGACTCCTTTTATTATAAGCTTTATTTGTATGTAACGGAATCTTTGAACTCAATTCTTACCCACTTTAAAAGATCAGATTATTGTGAAATTTTGCTCACTTGTCCAGGACCGATGACAACACAATAGTATAATAATTTTGTTCCATTGTCCTGATCAGGATCATTAGGATTAACGATTTCCCACTTTCAAATCTACCCACATCTGGCGACTAATTTCAGATCCTATTTCCAGATTTGGTGACTAATTGCTGATTTGGCGACTAAAGGATTAAGTTACAACTTAGTTCGATTAACTGTAAAAAGGTGTTTTTTTTTTAGTTTTTTTTAAACTATAAATTTTTTTTTCATAAAAGGTTACTTTGAAAACTTGTCATTTTAAAATAAACTTTTTGAAAAAAAAAAAGCAAAAGTTGGCAACACAATGAAACGACTGCACAGATTGGCAGGAAATGAAATGTGACGATTTGAGAAAAGTAATGAGAGTAGCGTAAGACTTAATAAATTAAATTATTCATTTATTACGTCTACAGCTATTAGTTACCATATTTATATTTAAATACAAGTTATTCAAGCTATAAAGTATTTCAGTTCCACAGAATATGTTACTGTTTGCCTCCTCCTTTACCAATATCTCTTTTCGAGTGTTTCAAATGGACTTTCTCTCTCCACTCTCTTGGGGTGGGGGTGGTCCCTTCTTACACCTCGAATTTCACTTTATCCGGCTCACGGGTGGAATCCAGCAGTTGGTTTTCTCACGGCCATCGGTTGTTGGCGTGATGTCAGATTAAATGATTCCGCAATATTTTAGAGGTGCATGTGTGGATATGGATGGCGTAATTGTATCTGCATAGGGAAGTCTATCTAGCAGCTACGAGGTGGGAAAACGTTACAGCGGGGTTGCAGTTATCATGTGTTTATGACGTAACAGGAAGCTAGCCCAATAACGGAACCATAAAAAAGTGCGATATTACTGTACTAACACTGCACACAATAAATTCAAATTGCGCAGAAGTAATAACCCTACAAAAACATAACCAGGCATTCAATATAACACCATAATTCATTTTTTATCTATCTGCATGGCTCATTTAAGTTCTATAGAAACTTTTGATTCTTTTTTTCTTCTGACTCACTTTCTGAATAAGAAAGCCCTGAATGGTATCGTTTTGATATAAAAACCAATCCCTTAACCAAAACTGACCACACAATGGAAATATCTTGTACGCAGCTTTGGAATTTTGCCAAGGAGATAAAAAGGATTACCGAAAAGGGAAAAAAAGAGAAAGTTAAGATGAATAAAGAAGGAAGTAAAAAAAAAAGAGAGAGAAAGGTTCACTATTGCAGCATTCTTCTTCAATGGTACGGAAATGAGAAATGTGATTCTCCCTTAAAGCTCCTAACACATTTCATTTTATCCCTTTTTTAGGGAAATCCCCACCAGGGAATACTTGAAAGACTATGCTTCAAGAAAGTCTTTTCCCCCCTTTTGTATAAAGCTAGCACAATGTGCAGTGCTTGGATTGAAGGATTATGAAAGAAGTTTTTCAGCTTTCACTGGTAACCAAATCGAAAAATGATATTTTGTTTTTTTTACAAGTGTACCTTTTCCAGTTTTCAATAAATTTTGTGAAGGAATATTTTGTTTTGATTGTATCGTCAATTGTTATTTCTATGAATTTTATTTAAACTTAAAGTATTTCACTATGTTAGTAACCATGATTTTGACAAAGGGTATAAATGAATATTTTTGGGGATATTTAGTATCAGTTGAATTAGAATATACATATTAAAATGTTTAAAGAATATTATTACAATAAAAAAATAAATTTTTTGAAAAAAATGTAAAAAATAAATTTTTTTTTTATAAAAAAAATTTCTTTCATGGAAAATACATGTATAAAATTTAATTTTGCCTTCGTACAGCTAAGATTTTTCTACAAAGCCTAAATTAGGAGTTTTAAAAAATTATATTATTTACAAGTTGTTGTTGTTTCTTTTCCCAGATGGTGTAGCTCAGCTACACCATCTCCATAAAACCAAAAATCTCCAAAAAATCCAGAAAAAAGATAGGGTTTCCTAAAACCTCGTCATACGAAAACCTCAAGCAATTCAGAATATGACTGGGAGAGGCCTGAACAGCCTCGCACCTAGGACATTCTGGGAAGACTTTCCGGCCCTGTTAAAAAGTCAGAGACTTGATGTGGCCACTAAAAAAGCGTGACAGAGCCGTCTGCTGATACTTAGGAATATTAAGGTGGTGACACCAACGAGGTTTTTTCACAAAATACCAAGGGTGAGCAGGGGTATTCTCCAAATTGCATTAAATTCTAACCTTTTAATAGAGGAGAGTTCAGCAAAAGTTATACAAGTGTCACTCATCAAAGGTTTCATAGTAATGGGAAATGAGCAGCTTCAGTTTACATAGTTACTATGAATTGAAATAATAATCAATGTTTTTGTTTTTAATTTTTCTATTCTGGTATATTGAAATTCGAATAAATCTACTTCTGAATTATTTTTTTTTCAAAATCTTAATACAGATTTTGTTGAAAATTTTTAGCTATATATAGGTAAATTATTGTGAAAATAGAATCCTTTTTCATAAAAGAATGTTTTGAAAATACATCATTATTTCTTCAATTTTTGCTAAGATATTGAATCTAAATAATTTTTTGTTGTAATAATAATCGTAAAGCAAATTTATATGTATATTCTAAGTTAAGTGACACTAAATATCCCAAAGAAGTTATTCGTTTATGTACTTTTGCAAAATCACGCGATGAAGTGTAGTTAGATACTTTTTTCCCTGTAGAAAATTATTATATTAATGCAATTTAAATTATAGCTACAACTATAATTATATACTTTTTGGGAATTATATATTATTGACTTATTATATTTCATGTTTATTAAATTATTTTATTACAATTATATCCAATGCTAAAACTGTCAAACAATTAAAATTGAATTTAGATTCTTGTACATACTGGGTTTTGCTAAATTCTACAGACACATTCAGAAGGGTAATAGTAGCATGATAACAACAAATGACAATAGAACATGAGGCTGCAAACCACGTTTAGTCGGAGTAACTCGCAAAAACAGTTTTGAAGGGAGGTTTTGATCGCGCGTGTGCGAAAAAAGGGGCAATATAAGAGGTATGGAATTCATTTATTCAGGGGACCCCAGAATAAGAAATCCATGTGGGATTCGGTCCCGGAGAACATGGAGGTTAAGCAATAGGTCTGCTGCGTCTGTTCATCCTACCGGGATATATAGCATGGAGGTGGTGACGTGCCGTAATCGAAAAAGGTGCTGGTGTACCATCATGAAGAACCAAACGTTCTGGTGCGCAGTGGCTGGTACTCCCTGCCTTAACTCTGGGGGAAGTGGGGAATCAACACACTTGTAAGTTTCTTCAACCCTACCACAACACTCCAAAACCCCATATTTGCTTGGCCACCCCCTCGTCTGGCACATCGTTCTCCCGACCTCTAATATTATCGCGATTTTCACCGACAAAACCTTGTTTTGAGACCCCCATGTTCTATGGCGATTTGACTCCCCCATGCTACCTTCATCCATCTGAATTTGTTGGTTGAATGTGGTAACCCCCTATATACGCCAGGAAACCCCCAAAATAACTTTAGAAAGATATTTAACTAATTTTTAATGAGTTATTTCATGTAATTTAAACTTGAGTTGTAAAATCAGTAACTTTTGAGAATATTTTAGTCATTTTAATTGGTCCAGCCTGATATATCGTATTTTTTGAAAATCTCTTGCAAAAATTCTTCATTATTCGGAACAAATATTTTGTAAATATGTGTGTAATTTTGTAAATAATAATAAAGTGCTAATGTTCAGTTTCTTTCAGATTATACTATGAAGTATAATATGTAATATTTCGTAAAACTATGTTTCCTTTTTTTTCCCTTTTTTTTTTTGGAAAACCCTTTTTGTATATCTGTAGAACCTGTTTCTTTGTGTGGTCTTTTTTGTGCGATTTTATTTTTGTGCGATTTTATTTTTGTGCAATTTTTTCTGTAAGGTCTTTTTTATGCGGTATATGAATTTCAACGACTTTGGAGCAATTGGAATGTTTTCCATAAATGTAGCAGTGGTTTAAAGGAGAATGTTAGGCCCCCCCTACAAAGTCAGGTTTTACCTTTAATATTTTATAAATTGGGTAAATACGTACTTGGCATAAGTCAGGCCTTGCCCCTCCTTGTGAGGTGGGGGGATGCGGGGGTGTACGTTACTCCACTGCAGCGTACATATATACATTTCAAGACATTCTGTTCATTTTTTTATAAACAGTCTCCCGACAATGCACGCTCAGTTGCTTTCTCACAACGCGCCAACAACCCGCGCTTGAATGAAGACGAAACTTTCAATGACAGTGACATTATCAATAATTCGATAGATTATGAAGACGGACAAGAAGAACTGGATTCTTTGACAGCGGATAAAATATATGCAGGAATACAACTTTCCAACAAGTTGGAAAAGCATTTTCGTAAAACAGATACCAATTCCGAAAGGAGTATGAAATTTCAAAAAAGAGCTTCGATTATGCATATCTTGTTATCGTGACATTAACAAGCAAATGACCAACCAACCTTCTCTAAAAAACTTATCGCTTATTTTATGGTGACGAAAAATTAATCAACTCAAATTGTATATTCAAGTGCCGAAAACAATTTTGAATGTATTCATCACAGAATCATGCATTCAAAATGATGAGGATAAGCGTTTTGGATTACGATGAGTAGCAGTGATTTATGTATGTGCATTTTGAAAACTACTCCATGTATACAATGAGAAGCTAAATGTTTTCAAAATGTTTCCATGTGTAATTGAATTATTTATTTTGTTATGGAAGTACTTTCTCATAAATCTCGTAAATAATTGGCGTATTTTCTAAGTGTGATTTTTTCATGCGGCACCTCTCCACCGAAAAAAAAATTTTTTGGTACTATTTTGACGAATTTGTGTATTATATGTAAGAATTTACGAAATTTTCGAATATTTTTTGTACCGTTTTTTTATGTTGTCCCTATGTACCTCACAAAAAAGGTTTTACTGTATTAAAGATAGTTGCATTTGTTTTAAATTTTAAGTGAAATTGAAAGTTAAAGAAAAAAATTATGGAATATTTACTTATAAATTATTCTGCATCTAAAAATATCTATTACCGTTTCAACAATCCGTCATTTATTTACCCCATTTTACGATCTTTTTACTAAATGCATGACATCTAATCCATTTTTTCTTTCGCTTTCATACTACATTAACTTTCAGTACAAAAAATTGACCTGAATAGAGCCTTATTTCAATAGACTTCTCATGTTGAATAAGTAAGAAATGAACCGAATTCCCAAGATAAAACCCTTTTTTCGAAACTAGCCACGCGGTAGAATGCGCTTTATCGGTTTTTGGAATTCTTCCAAGTAATTGGGGTGAAAATACCGAAGAAAAAAAAAACCGCATAATATAACGAAGAATAAAAAGAAAGAAAGAAAGAAAAGGTTGTATTCATTGTAGTATTTATCTCTTAATATTGTAGGAGGCACACATTTTGATTCTGACAATCTTAGTGATATATTTCGGAAACATTAGTTTCATTCCATAAAGAGGCTTTATGGAAGAAAAACTTCAAAGCGTAAAGGGTTAAGAGGTTAGCTTTATTCATAAACTGTACACAATTACTTACGACTACTGGATTATTTAGAAAAGGATGCGATCCTCATTATTCCTTTTATGTGTCAGAGAAACAAAATGACATTCGCTTGAAAATAAATGCGTTTTTTTTTATTTCATAAAACTGTGCCTGTATTCTACTAGTCTTCACATTCCGTTATTAAATTAGTTTTCCATTTGTAGAACGTGTTCTATGTTAGATTTAATGTTTAACCCGAAGGGCCTGGGTTCAAATTCCGGAGAAGGCATGGTTTCTTATAAATGTTTAGTGCCTTTGCTGCAGGGGGGTACTCTAAATAGGCGTCGAGCCGCAAATCGTCTCGGGAGGTTGGTGGAACGGGAAGAGAGATGGAATGCCCCAGATCACACCTAGGGGAATCCCTCTCAAAATTGGGATGGAACCGAACAAAATCGTACTGTCACCTGCATGATGCTCAAAGCTAAGGCTAACGACAGGTGTAAAAATCTAGCCCCTAGCCGTGAGGAATTTCCTGGACCTTGATCTCATGTTACCGTAGATCAGGTGGCATAAATAACACAGTGTTTAACCCTTAATCGTTCAAGTTATTTTGATGATTTGGGTACATAAGTTGCCAAATTATTTTATAACAAATATTCAAAGTATAGTTACAAAATAAAGCATACTAAAGAGTTAAAAATTAATATATTTTGAGTTGCATGCATAAAGGTTTTTAAGTTTTTTTAGCAACTGCATATTCGCTTGAGGTGTCTGCCACGCAGAATGGCAGTGGTAAAGTTCGTTTGTAGTGGAGCCTTATTTTCTAAAATAAAAATGAATACGTATTTGTAGTTTGGTGAAAGAGTTTTGTGTAGTATAACTGAAAACACTTTTCCAAGCAAACCCAACTTCTCAATCATTACCCCCAAATCGTGTTTTCATCCTTATCTTTTTTTTCCATTTGCGTGTGCATTCTTTTTTGAACTGAAAACTTCGCACTGTCTTGTAGGCTCACGTTTCGCAGGAGTAGGAGGAATATGGAATATAATATAGTTCACTAAGATGAACCGGGTTATCTACTATAGGTGGTCTACAACGTTATTTTGTCCAAAAAAGGCTGCAGCATTATACATATAAAAAAGCTCTTCTGCAAACTGGATTCAAAACACTAAAAATGTAATATGTTGTATTTGGGTATAAAATAAAAGATGCACTAAAAATAATCCCGTATAATACTCGGGTGTGGCATTTTACACAACTAATGCTATGCCCGAGATTATTTCGGGCAAGACATTTTGGAGCTCTAGTGCCTTGTCCGAGATAATCCTGGGCAAGGCAGGTAAAAGGTTAAAAAAAGATTTTCATTCTTCAACCAAATTTAAAGTTTTCAGAAATTAAACTAGTATTTAAATGATGAAAATTTTATCTACATCCTTTTGCCGAGTAATTGATAATCCTTGTTCGTTTTACCATAAGCCAGATTTTTACTAAAAAATAAGTGACATTTTCTTTGTGTTATTTCCTAAACTATATAAAAAAAGGCTGTTTGAAAGTGAACTGTGTGTAAACATAAGTGATGATTAACTAAATTATCAGAAATATATTTTATGAGTATATGAAATTTTTTTAAATACTTCAAAACTACAATATAATTGTTGCATAATTTACCGTTTGATTAAATGTGGGAATATTCTTCAGAAAAATAGTTCATTGGGTAATAAATTTTACGAAATTTAGATTTCTTAATTACATTATTTCGCCTAAATTGTTATAATTTTTAAGCTAAGGTATTTATTATGGTATTAGAAAGGGAAAAAGTAATTGTAGTTTACTTTGTTTTTTATTCAAATTTGTATTCGACAGAGTGAGATTTTATAGGTGGTTAAATACTAGATGTGATAAAAAAGTTGAGCAAATTATATTGGTATATTGATAACTTTTTTTCAGAAATATATTTTAATTTTATTAATTCAGAATAATTCCTTAATGAATACTAAGGCATCCCCCACCCTTTGTCTGCTTGATGGCAAATGTACCCCTGTAGTACAAATTACACTCATCGCCATCAAAGTCACGTGGAAGTCCAACACTAAAATAAATGTATCACTCGTAAAATGACAACACACATCTTCAAGAATCGTATGCAAATTGAAGGAAGCCACCAGATGACGGCGATAGTACGTCACAATGACGAGAGTGTAAGAGAGATATATAAGGAATACAGGCAAAGAAGTAAAATTGTTCTGTACAATAACCCCATATTTATGACACATGACGCATTTGGTTGATTATTTACGCGGTAAAATTATCGGCCGTCTGGAATGTGGAACTATCCAAGGAACTTGGAATCACCCAGAGTGTCATTTCTAGGTTTTGGCAACACTTCCAAGATGATGGTAATGTGAAAAGACGTTACAGCACATATCGCCCCGAGTATAACTTGGAAATTACTGTCAAACGAAACAAACAGGACTCATCATTAGTTCTCTACAGTCACTGGTTCGACAGTTTCAAGGCAGACCGTGTACGGAATATTAGGGCAGATTGGTCTATATGCTCGTTGACTTGTCAGATGCGTTCCACTTACTACAACTCGCTGTCGCTTGCGGCTAACCTGGAGTAGAGAGCATGCATTGTGGACACCATAACAGAGGGCTTGTATGATGCTTTCCTACGAGTTCATGCTTACCTTGAAGTCTGATTATCGCCAGACGTCCATATAGAGAGCTCCCGGTATCCGTTACCACCAAGCGAACATCATTGAACGACACCATTTTGGTGGTGTAGGATTTCTCGTTTAGGGGGGGGGTATTCTGGGTTCCAGAACTGACCTGCTGGTTCAAATTGGAACCATGTCAGGCCAAATCTATCGAGGTGTCATTCTGGACCAACATGTATATTTATTTGGGGGCACCATGGGCACAGAATTTGTGTTTATGGATAACGACGCCCTTCCTCGCCGTGCAAATATCGTAAACGAATGCCTTGAATCAGAGGATATTACCCGTAGGGGATTGGCCAGCATTCTCACCGGACTTGAATCCAGTTGATCAGGTATGGGTTATGCTTAGACGACAAGTTTCAGCCCGTCAACCGCCCACTACATGTCTACTGGAAGTTCTGAGAGCATTACTTGATAAGTGGTGCAATATATCCCAAAATCAGATTCATAATTTGATACTCAGCGTGTCTTTGCATTGTACGGACTGCATTGTATCGTCTGGGAGATATATATTACGTATTAACCATCATAACTTAACTCAGCGGCGCAACAACCCATGATGACCAAGGCCAACTGTGCCCATATCAATATACCTGACCTTTGTCCCTGAGGTGCATGAGCAGGTGTTCCGATCAGGTGGTCAGTTTTAAGCGAAATCAACCATCATTCCAAACATGCAATATTGGTTTTTGAAATTAGGTTTTTTCTTCCTTCGTAATTTGCTCTTGGAAGCATACGTTGCATTTTTTATTAAAGATATCAAACATATGGCATCTTTTTTGTTTCTTTATCGTTTGTAAAAGACAAATAAGTCACATTTGTTTTGCTTCTGACTCTTTCTTTGCCTGAACTTGCATTATCATTTATTTATGGACATGAGTGTATGTAATTATTTATACTCATTGCTCAAATTGTAAGACTGTAATTTACACGTATTATGGAGTTCTTAAATATTCACACCATAAAATAAATTTATTTTAAACAATATTCTGGCGCCATCTTTTGCATCTAATCTTAACTATGTCCAAATATTTTCAGCTGAACGAAAAACCTTTTTTATATGTGGAGAGAAATATACATTTGTTCGTTTCTGTGAATGCGATAACAAAGTGGTTATGGTTTCAAACTTGTGGCTGGCGTGTAGTATTGGAGCCACTGAAAACCTGATGTGTAGTGGGGGCTATAGACGCGTTAAATCTGTCGAGGTCAAAGACCTCTAGTTGGCATGGTGTGGTAGTTTGGAGAGGGAGTGCCAGCTCAGGTATCGTCCAGGCCATTTCACCGTGGTTAAAAATTACAAGATCCGTAACCGATAACGCTCTTGTTACTTTGTAGTGTAAGGTAAATATAACTCTCAATTGTTCGTATGGTACAGGAATCAAAACAATAGTTTACGACTCCCAAGATACGTAAAACACGCAATTATCATCACAGCTAATGATTATTAATGTAAATGGCTAAGAAAAAGCAAAAAAGTGTTATTAATGGTTTAACTAAATTAACACAATTAATTAACTTTAAAAGCAACACTTTTTACTAACTTCGAATCCAATTTCACCCAAGATATCTGTGATTTTTTTTTAAAATTAACTCAAATTTAAAATTTTATGAAATTCTGTTTTTATAGAGTTATGATTTATGTGGGCTTTTAATGAAACGAAGCCCATTTTTAAATGAGGATACCGTTTTTGAAAGTAGAAAATTCCCTACTGTATACTTTTCAGAACTTTTTATGATTTCTTTTTGCTTAGCCTTTTTTTTCTTTTGATGCGGTTACAATCCGTATCAAACCAATTATGCAATACAAAATGCTAGTCACGCTCTTTTGGCAGTTAGCCAAGTATTAGAGGGGAGGAGGAATACGAAAAGAAAAGAAAAGTTTAGAAATAAAAGAAGAAAGCAGAAAACTGAAATAAAATGGAATGCCCTTTTTCTTTTTATTCAGTGTTCTAGAGTGAGAGATATGATTCTCCAACCAAAAAGTTTCGGTTTACCATCCGCCCCCATCGTTTTTAGGTAATCTGTAAAAATTTCCCTGTAAGGCTACGGCTTCTAAAAGGGTGTATGGAGTTTAAAGCTCTCTCAGTGCAGCTCACGGATTGTAAGCCCAGGAAGGGATTTGTTCAGCTTTTAGCCTTTAATGCTGGCAAATATAAAAAGTATTCTGTTTGAAATAAGAGTGTAATATTTCGTAGTCACGCTGTGACTTGTGAAGCTATTGTTTAAATTTCATTTCAAAGTATTAGATTTTTTTTTGTCGTTCAAGATTTCTTTTACTAATTTCACACTCCTTTTAACTATATAATGGGGAAAATTAACTCAAAATTGGCATTATGTTTCACGCCTTCTATAAAACCCACTTTCCCACAAGAGAAGTGGTCTTGGAAGGAAAACAACACTCGTGGCGTGTTTTACGCAATTCTGTGTGTACATGGACATGCCGACCATCTGGTAAAGTGGCTGACTGATGTGCCATAGAGCCTGGGTTCGAATTTCAAAGAAGGCATGGATGTTTGTAAATGTATAGTGCCTTCGCGGCAGGGGGGAGGTACTTTAAATAGCTGTCGAGCCTTAAGTCCTCTCGTGAGATTAATGAAAGAGGAGAGGTGAAGGGCCCTGACCCCCCCCAAGGGTGTCATTCCGTAAAATTCGGGATGGAAATCGGCCAAATGGTACTGTCATCTGCATGGGGCCCTGAACTAAGGCTAACGACAAGCGTCACTTAGCCCTTTAACCATGATGAATTTCGTGGGCCTCGATCTGGCCTTTGCCGATCGAGGTGGGATTAGTAACGACAACATTGACTTCCATTTTCATACATGCAATACTTTAAACGGTATATTTGTGATCTAGGATTTTTGATTTTTCATTCATTCTGGAAAACAAAAAAAAAACAAATTATTCTGAATCCAGATTTAGGTCTCAAAATAACCAATAACACTAGGCAACAACAAAAAAAAAACAGCTTTTTGTTTGTTTACTAGTTTTAAAAAGACTATTCTTATTAATTTTGATTTGAAAAAAAAACAAATATGTAAATGAAGTTTATTTATTAGCTCTTATTTTTAAGATAAACCACAGCCCATCTATCAGTTTATTGGTAAATTTGAAGAACAAAACATTACTAACTAATACATGCAGTACAATAAGTCATGTTTCAAGAAACCGTGTTCATATCAGAAATCAGTAGTATTTTTAGTATATTTCCTGTGAACATTTTCTTTTGAATTGCATCTTGTATATCGAAGCCCGACTAACCCTTTTAACTGTCCAGCAGTAAACGAGCATTGATTCATCCTGATGACCCTGATATATACGTTCCATTGCTGTGATATCTTGATGAAAGCTTTCACCATGTTAACATCGCTTACAGTTCCACAGTTTCTAGGGAAAAAATCAAGATGGGAATGTAAAAAAATTATCTGTTGCATCCTGGGTCATGAAAATTTTGTAGTTCTTTCACCAACTGGTTGATAGCTCTCATCTTTATCGCTGTCTAAAAATCCTTATATTACACTTGTCTTTGAGACCTATCTATAGTTAAATTGATTTACCTTGAGTTGTAAGACGAAAAACAGCGAATATCACTTGAATCGTTTACTATTGCCTGTTCTTTGTTCTACTAATGATCTAGGTGAGACTCAAAACACACCTGAAGAAAGGTGGCACGATTACACGCCTTTCGTTGAAATAAAAATCGTTCCTGAGACAAGAGCTTCCATCTACCCGCTCAAATGAACATCAATACACAGAAAGTAAAGATGAGTAAAAATACAGCTATTTATGAATAGAAGGTTCTGATTCTTGAAAACAAGAGCTAATCTGAAGTTTTTATGATGATTTTCGTGTTTAGCAGACCAAAATACTTCGTAATGAACTATTTTTAAGCCCAAAACCATTTGATGTTGCCTAGTGTAATCGGTATAACAATATAATCAAACGCCGCCTATCCGGCAAAGGGTTTAGTGACACTGACTGCTGCATCGTAAGGCCTAGGTTTTGATTTTCGGATACGGTATAGATGTTTGTAAATATATAGTGCCTTTGCGACGTGGAGGTACTTTGAATAGCCGCTGATCAGCTAGTTCTTTCATAAGTTTGATGGAAGTGGAAGAGAGGTGGAGGCCCCTGACCACCTCCAAAGTGTTCTCCTACAAAATTGGTGTTGAACCAAGCCAAATAGTAATGTCACATGTATGGTGCTCAAAGCTATGGCTGACGATGTGAGTTCATCTAGCCCTTTGCCGTGATGAATTTCGTGCGCCTCGATCTGACACCGTCAAACATGTGGCATTAGTAAAATTAACATATAATCAGACAAAGTATATCATTCTTTAAAATCTTAAGTGTCAAATTTGTTTATCATGTTATGAAATATATTTCCGTTAAGAATTTTTTCATTGATTTGAGGAAAGAAAAATTCGTTGCAAAATATTTTCGAAAAAAGAATTAATAAACTAAAAAATTATACAGGTTTCTTAACAATTTTGGGATGAAAACACTAATCCTCCAGTAATTTTTAGATAATCCTTCAAAGAATAGAAAGAAAATGTGTGTTAATAGAACTCTTTTTTGTTTAAAATTCAATGCATGCCTCATTTTGATTGGGGAATTAAAGGATTAGTCCAGGAAGCATCACTCAAAGCATTTTAGATAAAAATGTGACTATATTTGAGATTGTCATATTTTTTTCGTAGTTTTAATAAACCGTTAAGTGCGTCTTCATTTTTTTAATCGAATTATTAAATTTGCTTCAAAATACAAGTAAATAAAAATAATTTTCCCTTTACATTGTTTGTACAAACATTTTTTTTATTGTTTTCTTACTGTTAAATTTATCCCAAATAAATAAATCAGGCTTTTTGTTGCTATTAATTTTTGCGATTAACATTTCCTTAAATTTCGTGTATAATAGTGCCTAACAAATTTCTTTAAATTGTTATTGCTTTTTCGACTGTTTCTTTTTCAAAGTAATTTTATTTAGAATTATGCCATTTGTAATAAAGTGTGTTCCTTTCTTCAATTCTTACTATTAGCTCAATCTCTCTCTATATATATAGATTTATTAATCTATATATATATCTTGTTCAAATTTTCAATCGCTAATAAAATACTTTCTATTCATCCAATCAAGTTCAAATATATTTTTGTAATTTCTGTGTTGTTGTTCAAATAACTTGTCGTGGGTAACACTTGATGTTAATACAGTTTTTTTCAAATATTAATTCTTTAATTACCAGTTAATTAATTAAATTAATTACCAATTTTTGACGATAACTTAGATTCGTCTCCCTTCTTGTAACAATGTAATTGTTAAAACAATGACAAAAGTTGAAAACCGTTTTTTCACCAAACAAGCCAAACCGGGTGTGCATTACTACAACAATGTAGACAAATCATGCTCTTTTTTTCCTACTATTATAGTTCACTCTCTCCCTCCCTCTCTCTCTTTATATAATATATATATATGTAATATATAATCAAAATTTCTCTACAAGAGAGATGAATTAACATGATTAAAACTGAAAAGAATTGTAACTGCAAAATAACCAGACAACAGAATTTAAAAGGAGATATAAAAAATTGAAATAACAGAGTTAAATATAAAAGAATGGATGCTACAGTATTACCAACATTGCTCACTTAGGACAGCTTATATACAAAAAAAATTTCTCTATATAAAAGTGGGGTTGAACATGTTTTTTGCCAGCCAACCTTCCCCTTTTCTGTTAATATTACCGATCAAAATTTTCAATCACTCATAAAATATTTTTTCATCCATTCAAAGTAGGAATTAACTTAAAATTGTTTTTTTACATTATTTATCTATAAAAATGTTTCGAAATGCGTTTGGCAAAAATTACACAGAATATTACAAAAATACTGTTTTAGTATTACTACTGTTACATTAAATTACTGTTTCATTATACTATTCATTACTGTTCTAGATTTGTTTGAGGATTTTTTATATATTTAAAAATTCTATTGGGGAGGGGGAATAGAATGAAGGAAGTTAAAACAAGTAGCAGAATTTTTTTTCAAACATTAGTTCTAATAATATCAACCAATTCGGTTAAATTTGAAACAAATAATTCTACAGTTTACTATTGGATATTAGCTAAATTCTACAATCTTTCTTCTTCAAGTCTCTTTGGAAATCAAGCTAAGATATCTTAAGAAATGTATTCAACAAATTCTAGACGTTTCCTCTAGACAGGATTCCGTAAACTCATTAAAATACTATGTGTGGAATTTTGTAATACATGAAATCCGATGGAGTTATCTGATTTTCCTTCTCAAGATTTTCAGAGATTATTAGAATTCTCCTCGTCGCCATTCTGAGCACTGTTTTGTTATCAATATTTGCAGAGCTGAAAGTTAATATTTTTTGAGAATGGGTTTTAATTTTTGAAATTTTGGAAAGTATAGACGCTTGTTTGTTACAGAACGGGGTTAACTCTCAGTACTCAATATGTTAATTCTAAGGTAACTACAAACAAAGTAGCCGAGTGCTTCTCAAATTTTCAATACTTGTGACCCAATATTCAATATGTACTAGGTCTGAAATGGTAAAAATACCAATCCGCAGCCTCATTGGATACAAATATTCAATCATAATTATCATCTCGCCCCCCTCCATACAATAAGAACGAAATGAATTAAATAATTCTACACTTTGACGTTAAACCTACTACAAGACTTTAGAACACTTAAGTGCCACCGATGTAAATAAACATCTCGCTCCACCAGTGCGTTAATTGCTGCAGACGTATATATACGTCTTTCCGAAGTACGATCTTTTCTATGAACTGCAGTCCATAAAATTATTCCAAAGGCCTTGGAATGCAATAAAATCACCTTGACATTGTTTGCAAAGGATTTACTAAGTTCAGAGGATTTTTCTTATTTATTATTTTTCTACTCCCACCCCTTCCCAATGCTCCCTATTGGTCTACCCCATATGCCTACGTAAGGGATAACATTGGGGAGATAGCGTAGCTTTTAATCGGTATTTAAGGGATTAATTATGAGCCCTACAAATTATCAAGGTAAGTGTTAATTGGTGCATATAATTATACATAGAAGCCCATGGGTTCACTGGTAATTAATAAACTTGTTCTTAACTTAGTATTGTTAAATAAATTATAAAATACATTGCGCAATACTGATATATTTATAGGTGTATTATATCAATGTAAATGTGTGTTTTAATTTTTATTATGCAAGAATGTATTTTGTTTGTCTACTTTCAGTAAATTAATAATTTTTTAAAAATAATATTTTGTTTTCGACTATTTAATATGCTCGCGTTCCCCTCGTAGGGTTTTCGCGCCCTCCAGGGGGGGGGGTTGCCCCACAGTTTGAGAAACACTGCAGTAGCCAAACGTAACTTGACGTGTTTTTCAATTCGTTGCTGTGTTTGTCATCATGGTACCTATAAACAAGTGCTGATAGAATGACCTAATCTATCCTAGATGAAAAATACAATAAACGGTTCGGGCAAAATTCCTAATTTACTCATTTTTAGCGACGGAGAGAAAAAAAATGACTCCCAAATGCTCCCAGAAACGTTTCTTGATATTGGTCTTTCATCCAACATGGCGAAAGTAATTTGCTAAGTTGGTAATAAGTAAAGTAGGAGATTAAAAACAGGAGTCGAACACACAAAATAATTTACATAAAAAAATCTTAAACTGGAAAAGAAATAAAAAGAATTTACGATAAGTGATGTTAAAAGCTATCTAAAAAGAATAGTCAATTTACCTTAAAATAAATCGAAACATATCTTAAGCAGAAAATGAAGTGAAAAACTTTTTGATTCAGATAAAAGAGCCGAAGTTTTGATGACTACCTTCGGAGCACTTTTTTTGAAACATATAAATTTTCAACTAAATAACTTTTTTATTTGAAACAGGGCCTAAAACTATGAATTCAAGTTCAATTTCCACAAAATTTAAATTACTTGTAATTTTGGATATATTGTGAATTTTGAGTGAAATCTTAGTGAAAAATTGCAGTTACGGTAACCTTGTTTTGAAAATTCTAATCAATATATTCGAATAATATTTATACAGTACATAAATAATATCATTATCTGTAGTTAGAACTATAAGATTTGTAATACACTTGAAAGTGTTTGAAATATGTCAATTTTTATGCAAGAACTCAATCTTTTACAAAAAAAAACTGTTATTTTCTCACAAAAAGTGCAATAAAATACATAAATATATACACAGAGATTAGATTAAAGTCTATATTAGAGATAACACTAAATAAAATATTTTTAGAAAATTTTAATTCAATATCTTAGAAAGAAATCCTGTAGTGAACTTTACCGTGAAGCAAAAAATGGAAAACATAGTTTCTCAGAAATGCATTTAAAGATTTTAATACAGTATAAATTTTTTCCACTAATTATACATTTTTTAAGCTCACCATATTTATAGGTCAAGATCTCTTTAGCTTCATGTTTATATAATTCTGACTTTAAAAAAAAATTTTTTGCTGCTTTCTTGAGAGTTTTATGGACTAACAATTACCGTTTTAAGTGAAATTTTGATGAAAAATTGCGTTACACAAAATTCTAATAACTGTATTCAAATAATATTTATACAGTACGTGAATAACATCTTTATATGTGTTAGGAATTAAAAGATTTGTATACTTTTAAAAGTTTTTTAAATATGCAAAAACATGATTTTTTTAAAAAAATAAAAAAAATTTTTTTATAAAAAAACAATAAAGTACATAAATATATACATAGAGATTAGGTTTGATTCATAACGCAGATAGAACTAAATAAAACATTGTCCCGAATATTTCAATTCAATATCTTAAAAAATATTTTGAATAGTTATCTACTTCCGGTTTTGAAAACCCCCTTTCCGGTTTACTAATTATGCTATGACTTTGTTTCTAATTATCGTAGGAACAAAAATAGTGTTTTTGGAATCTTAAATGTATGGAGGCTATAAAATAAAGGCATGAAAGACATTTCGAAACTTTTCACCAAAACGGCAAATTTTGGGTAGTCACATCACTTTAAACTGATATGAACAGCGTGAAGCCTAAGTGAAAGAAATTAGAATGTTAACATTAACCTAAGTTAAAAACTATCTAAAACAGAACAATCAAACCGAAATTCAGCTTAGAATTATCGCTAAAGTTTCTATACACTTAGCTTTAATTGAACAGCAATCAAAGCGCATAAGCAAAAGTATGATTTTACACCGTGTTTTCAAAACTAAAGTGAAAAGGCTGAAATAATATTTTTTACGACGGTTTATTCGAAAAACAATTTTGGTTTTACCTCAAAAAAATAAATATAAAACTAAATAGTTATGAAAATATGCAATAATCTCTGAAAAATTACACAGAATAGTTTATTGCATTCGGAGTCAGATGTGATGACGTCATTCCTCCAAAGCCACGGAAAATCACTTAAAAATTGTTGTTCTTAAATTTTTAAAGCAAATTTCGCAAAAAAATAGAAACACGCATCAAATGTTGTTTCCACAAGTAATATTTTTCTGCTGTTGAAAATGGAGTTTTACAATGAGTTCCATTTCCAGTAAGCATTAGAATCATATCATGGCAACCTTAGAAAATCTAAGCAGGGTTACCAAATTGACGACTTTCTCTCCCTTGACGACGAATTTGGTGAGAAATTATAGCACCAAGGAAACCTTGAGAAGTCTCTAGATTCGAATCTTCTGGAAATTTCCGTGAGGTCACATAAGAACCTTTAAGGCACCTGTCGAATAAGTCGAGACTAGAATCTCTTTTTGCGCAACAACGATAAGAGAAACTTTCTCTGTCTGAGTTCCTGCAAGTGACACTGTTCTAGAAAGCCGTTTGTGGAGCGCTATAAAGTTTGTTTATAACGAATGCGTTTTCCAATACTGCAAATAATCAGTTATGTGTGATATTTCTTTCTGTATACACATGAATTTGCCTTTGTGGGGCTATTAATAAATCCATTAGTATTCAATTAATTGGAGTCATTGGCTGTCTACACCCATATAAGTTTAGAAAAATATCTTTGAAGCGTACATCATTATGATCCATTATCTTAAGCGTACTGGAGATTTCCCGCGCCTAGGTCTTTACATGTTTGTGCTACATCTCAGAAACACACGTAAACAAACTTTTTTTTATCGGAATATATGTTTGGTTATATTAAGTAACAAGCAATATAAAAATTAAGTCAATTCTTACATAGATCAGCAAAAAAAAAAAATTATTTTAGTTACTTTTTATTAAATATTTATAATTAATATAAATATGTATATACATATGACAGAATCACAACATTAAGAGGCAATTAAATTTTATTAATTATCCTTAAAGTATCGTATTGCTGTCCAAAACAAATGTATATATAAAGTTTCATTTCAACTGAAAGCTTTGAAGCATAAGGGGAAAAAATCATTTTAAAATTTTGACCCAAGTCGCTAAAAATGAAGCCAACGTGGATGCACCTGTAATTCTTTAAATAATTATTTTCAGTCAATTTATTTTAATTAATTATAATTAAATTATCGTATTCTTATCCAAAACAATAGTGCATAAAAAATTCCAGCTCAAATAAGCGCTTTAAAATGTAAGAAAGGAACCTTTTCTCTCTCAAGTTTTGACACAAGTCGCCAAAATGGGTGCTAAGTCGCCAAAAATGATGCCAATGTGGCTGTATTTGCGATTCTTTGAATAATTAGTTTTAATCAATTAATTTTTATTAATTGTAATTAAATGACTGTATTGTCATCCAAAATGATTGTGTGTTTAAAATTTCAGCTCAATGGAGTGCTGTAAAATGCATTTTATTAACGATTGAAAATTTGAGCAGGATAAATACAGAGAGAGTGTGAGCTAATAGTAGGAATTGAAAAAGATTAGAAAAACTACACAATAAATAAGTTAAAACATTGTCCAAGTTGTTTTATGGCAAGAAAATAATCAAAAATACAGAATAAATTTTTAACAAGTTTCATCACGATATACATGAAGGAGTAAGAGTTGAGTTGTAAGCAGTTAGATTGCATAAAACTATTATTTCTTAGTTCCGCATGACAATATATACTTTTTGCGACTTTTATTAGAAGTAGCCTGTTAAGATTCCGAAACAGGATATTTCTCGTTAAAAGAATTAATTTTGTTCCTTCGGGGAAGTTTTAAATTTTTCTAGCTACAAAGCCTGGAGAGCAGAATATTTAGCAGAATATTAATTTTTTTATTTAATGTTAATTTTACGTAAAATTTTACCACATTTATCTCTTGGAATTAATAGCAATTTAAAGGCAATGTATTAAATGCTATTAAAATATTATCAGTTAAAATATTTATAGCCACAGATAAATGGCAGTTTTAGAATTAGTGGTTGCGAATTAATTGCAAGTAATAATAATTATGAAGTTGATTCTATAACTCCTTGCATCTAAATTTTTTTTAAATAAAGAATTATTGTTCTAAATTAAAATATTGTGGCAATCTGTCTTCTTCAGGCATATAAACTTTTCCTAAAAAATCTGTCATGAAAATGAATTAATCGTAAAGCTTTGACAAACAGTTTTACTTCAGGCTATAAATTAAAAGTCAAACGAAATTTTCGATGAGATAATTCATTACAAAATTAAAAAGTTATTCCAGAATTTAGATAAAAATCTTTCTGAATCCGGAAAAAGGAAAATTAAATAGCTAAGAGTTTCTTTATCAAAATTAATTAAACTGTCTGGAATTCTTAATTAAAGAATTTTTCTTTAAAGGAGATTAAAAATAATTATTGTTCCACCTTAAGCGATGAGCTGTGATTTTTTTTTAAGAAGGTCAATTGGTAATTTCACATTTTATCTAGAGAAAGCTTTATTTTAGTATGCCTGGCAAAAATATTTGTTTTAGAAAGAACAATATTTCAAAGAGTAGTGATCTATTATTTCTTGTTCTGCATGTTTCAAAATATTATAGATTCACAGTTTTTGATTTCTTTCAAACGACCAGTTCTTTATTTTGATACTATAAAAATAGATTAATTATCATCAGATTGTGTATATTTTCAAAATTATTGATAATACTTATTTTTTTCTCCAAGATGGTATTAAATACCATACTGTGTTGTAGTCTCACTCCAACTCAGTATTTATATGTGAAGTGGCGCATTTATCCGGAGGACAGAACCAGGGACCTTTGAATGCGAAATCGAGTAACTTAACCACTACACCAAAATGATCACCATGGTGCGGAGGTTATTATTGGCCTACCAGTGAGTTGATGGATAGGCGAACGAACTACATAGTTGTTAATGGGAGCGGTCAGTCTTTGAGTGTGTGCGTGTTGGATAAGTTGCATCGCGTTAATCTGACGATTTTTTCCCCTCTGGATTGCTCTTTTTTTCGGGTAGATGACGTCTCGACAGATCAGCTTAGGTTTCGCTTTTCTTAGTTAAGCTAGGGGTCACCAAATGAAGTAGTGCGCTTATCCGGAGAACAGAACCCGGGACCTTTGGATCCGAAACCGAGTAACTTAACCACTACACCAAAATGACACCATGGTGCGGAGGTTGTTACTGGGTTATGCAGATTATATCGCTACATATGTAAGGATTTCACGTTTAGGTTTACCCAAGTCAGAATGAAAAAATTCAGTCACTATTTAAAATCTTTCGATTGCACACCCTTCTTTACTAATATAAACATGACTTTATTAGATACTTTGCCTTAATTAGAATATTCAGAAATATGGGAAACTCAACACACCCTCATGACTTTGCTCCCTGTCTCTACTCTCGAGTGTGGGTGCAAACACAATTACACCTTTAAATTCCCTCACTTTCAAGGCGCCCTCAACATTTGGGGTCTAACAACTGTATAACCTCGTGTTATGCTTTTTTATTAACTTTTCCAATTCCTACTATTAGCTCACTCTCTTCCTGTATAGATTTATTTATAAATATCGTTCAAATTTTCAATAGTTAATAAAATACTTTCTATTCATCCAAAAAATTCGAATACATTTTATCAAACTTGTAGTAAATGACACTTGATGCTAATACAGATTTTGCTTTAAATGTTAATTCATTAATTAAGTTAATTAAACTATTTACCGGTTTTCGACGCCAACTTAGATTCATCTCCATTGTTGTAACAATGAAACTATTAAAACAATGACTAAAGTTGGCTTCGAAAACTGGTTTTCCATCCAAACTAGCCAAACCGGGTGTGCATTGTTACAATAATGCTGACAAATCATGCTCTTTCTTCAATTCCTACTATTAGTTCACTCTCTTCCTATATATATATAGTTCACTTGTTAGGGGGTATGGATATTTGGAAAGTGGAGTTCAGTTCTTCTAAATAAATAAAAACATGTAACTATATGTGAAAAATATCGTGAGAGCTTTAATTTGAATGCTACATTTGTAGTTTTCTTGAATAATGCACTCAATTAATAAGAAACTTTAAATTAGGATTTTTAAAATAGAAGAAAATGGTGGTAATATTAGCAAGATATAGAAAAAGAATATTTCTACAAAACAATCATCTTACAATATATATAGTTTAAATGTGATAGCAACAAAATTTATTTACTACCGAAAATGAGGATCAAAAGTTATCCAAATCGGGGGGGGGGGAGACATACTCTTGATTTGGGACTTTCCTCCATGCAAAATCTTGCTCTTTGCTTAAAGGTATGTGAAATAAATAAACAAATAAATCTCAAACGAAAACGCAAGGAATTCGATTTTGTGGTGGTTTATTTCCTCAATACCCTTCAGTGCAGAAAAATGCGTAGTGCTTTTCTGTAAAAGTGGTTTTTCCTCTCGGTGAGTGTATTTGCAGTAAAGATGGTGATGTATGTTTGTAAACATTTGATCCGGACCAAGGTTATAAATATTATACCACCGTATAACTTTAAAAATTGTTTCGTTGAGAACTAACTTCAAATATTTTTATAGTAGATCCACAAGAATGGTTTCTTCTGTTTAAATTTTGCCTTATGCTTTATGCAATGCTGTTCCATACTAACATTATATTTGTATATTCTTCAAGTTTTTTTAATTGCTACTATTGGAATATTCGCATATTTATAATTTCTATAATTATTTGAAAGTCAATTGCTATTTGAAGGTATTCAACCACTTACGACAACTTTTTATTTTTTTAAAAAAAAAGGAGATATGGGGATTTTTGTTGGTTGTTTTTCGATTTGTTTAGTGCATTTTAAGAAAAATATGCTAAATTTAAGAATGGGAAAAGAAATTATTGTTATTAAAATGGGAAAAAAGGGTTAAAAATTGACAAAAAATAACATCAACCCGGCCCATTCTGTACCAAAAGTTTATCTACAGATTTTCAATTTTTTTTAATTCTGATGTGTTGCTACGTGATTAATTTTTGAAATGTCTTTCTGGATAAGAGATATTTTAATTTTTACAAAATTTAGAGCACTTTATCTTAGTTATTCCATGGAATTGCTTAAAGAAACAGTGATTATACTCACATAAGTGACTGTAAATTTTGTAATAAAACAGTGATTTATAAATGTGAAGGTTAAAACACTTCTACTCTTATACAAAACATACACAAAAAACTCAGTTGGATATTTTGAAAACTTTTTGAGCAATCGCTGTCCCTGTTTGATCATTTCCGAAAAAACACATTTCGAGTAAAACATGTTTTGAAGTATGACATTTTTCTTAAAGTAATGGCATTTAATTTTACTAAAACAGTTGTAGTTTTTGTTCTCGTGAACGGAAAATAATAAACTTGGTATTTTTATAAAAGTAATAAGATGGCCTATAAAATAAAATCATAAAACAAATATGTCAATTTTTGACTAAATTCACAATTTTAGGGTAGTCGGATACCTTAACAAATTGCTTCAGATTCTTTGTGTATTAAACTCTTTAACTACCTTCCTGGGTATATATCCGTCTCGCTGAACTGGTGTGTTGAGGTCTCCGGACGTATGAAGCTTTTCTCAGTCTTTCCAAAATGCGATTGTTTTCTTTGCGTTGCTTTCATTAAAACTATTCCGAAGGTAATGGAATGTAATAAAAAGACCTTGACAGTATTTTAAAATTATTTATTTATAGAGAAAAATTTGGTTATTTTTGCCGTTTCTTCCCCTCTCCCCTAAATACACCGCATAAGCGCGTCTATATGAAAAACGGTGGCAATGGGAAGTGATTCGCGTAACTTTTAATCGGCAATTAAGGTGGTTAAGTTATTTTTCTCGTTAAGAAAAAACATTTATAATGGTTTATGTAAATGTATTATTAAGCTAGTTTTCATTTTCTTAATAAAACTTAATGATGTAAATTAAAAAATTTCCGTTTATGCGATTAAAATTTTTCAATTTTTTTTATCTTGTTTTAATTGATTTTAATTATAGCTATTCTTATTATTTGAATTTTATTAGTTATTCATATATTCAAAAATCATACATATATTCTAACTGTAATAGTAGAGTTGAACCCCCCGATTTAACGAATTAATCGAGACTGGACTTATTGTTCATTAATTTGGGGTTATTTGTCATTTCGGGGTACAAGCAAAATACAAATTTCTTGCATTTATTATTTGGAGATCCTATAGCAGGGATGGCGAATCTTAATGGATCAACCTGCCATTTTTCCAAAAATGAAATATTTAATGATATATAGACGCACTATCAAATAATTCTGATTCGTGATAATTGGGAAAATAATAAAACTAATTATAAACAACTCAAAACTCTTTATTTACTACGAATAAAATACATTTTGTTCTGTATAGTAGTAAATGTTTTATACGCGTAATTCAAATTAAAATAACATTAGTGTTTACTTCTGTTGTTGCAGATTAAATGGCAAACAACTTATAATAGGACTGCAAGATATTACTTTTAGTAGAATACATGTTGAATTGGAGTCATCTGTAAAACGGTTTCTAAGCGAGTTTTTAATGTTATTCATTTCTGAAAATAATGACTCGCAGGCATAGGTAGATGAAAATGTGGTTATAATAGCATGGGTCAGCTTCTTCGAACAGTGAAATGTGTCTGGAATCGAATTCCATTTTTCCAAACTTTCATTACTGGCATTTTAACTCTATATCAAATCCAAACTTTCATTGTTTTAATTAATTTTTGAATCCCTATTGAACAAGACTGGAAATCAATCATTTCATTTCAAATTCTGCAATTTCGAATCAATCGAACCGAGACTCGTTTAATTTATCAAATGACGTCACATAATAAACTTAAGCGTTTCCGATCATTATTTAAACCGAGAATATCTCGCAAAAAAACTGTTTGATCGAAGAATCAATTACGGAAATTTTTTTTTGTCTGATTTCATATGTATATCTAAATATTTGATCTTTTTTTCAAGTTTGGGAAGCACTTGTAGTTTCTTGTAAAGATATCGTTTATGCAAACATAGGGGTCGTAGTCTAGAGGTTAGAGCATCGGACGCCAGACCGGAAGGCCTGGGTTTGATCCCCGATGGCAACAAATACCCACCGAGTACAGACGGAGTACATGCTCATTAAATCAGTGGGTCCGAAAGTCTTCTAGGCGGTCGTAGCAGGAGGCTGGAGAATATTTCCCTCCCCTTCAGTAACTTGCCTAAAATGTGAGGTTTAGATAGGTGGTGTTGCCATATATCGTGTATGAACTGAGCCAAATCGTACTGTCACCTGCACGGTGCTCAAAATTAAAAGCTAACGACAGGCGTACGCCTAGCTCCTTGTCACGATGAATTTCATGGGCCTCGAAACTTTAATTCGGGGTTTATTATATGTAAAGTAGGGGGTTTTCACCTTCATTTTAATCGGAAAAAGAGAAATTCATTGGAAGCTCGTTAAATGGAAGCTCGTTAAATCGGTGTCAGACTGTATTATTAACATTTTTACGTGTGGATTTTAAGCTCCTTTGGAAAGGCTTATCTATAAATATTTATTGATAATGTTAAGGCAAGAAAAAGTTCAAGCCGCATGCTTTTGAAACAATTAATAAAAGTATTTCCAATTTTTCTCTTTCATATATAAAAATTCCCCGCATTATTCCTTTTTATTTTATCAGAAAGCAATGAATAAATTATTCGACTATCATTTAATGAGTTTTCTGTATTACTGTCGATTTAATTTTGCTTTATTTAATGCATTAAAATTATGAGATGCAAAAAAATTATTTTATTTTTATTTTCTCCATTGGTAAATTAATAATGCTTTGTTTATAAAGAGTTCTAGATTCTTGCTGGTGTGGCGATAGATTACCCTGGGTTATTTAAAATATTAAAATAATTACTGAAAGCGTCTTTATAAATAATAAAAAGAATCTACGATTTCTTAATTGAACACCTATTTTCTTTTGAATATTTTCTTTCTCTTTCAATTTCTTAAGCTAATAAAAGTATTAATTTGTTTTGAAGTGATTTTTCGAATTCCATAAAAAATGTTCTTAGCTTTTAGAAAACGAAACTCATCCCAGAATTTGTTTAAATATAACGTCATTATGATAAGTAAAAAAAAGATTGTAATTAGTTCTTTTTATGTTGGATGAAATAATGTTATTATATATAATTCGTTAATACTAAAGATCACCCATTTTCTCTGAAATGGAGTGTATAAGATCTAAAAAATATTCTAGTAGACCAAATTAAGGCAAAATCTAAGAAATTATTTTATTCCATAATAAATTTTAAAAAACAGTTATATTTTTTTATTTATAAGGAAGCTAAAGACTATTTTTTGGAAACATAAGATTAATTATGATAATGCTGTGATTAAGCAACGACGAGAAGTTCAATCATCCAGTGAAAAAGAGAGTAAAAGTAAAAGTGTGACCTCGGCTTTACCATAAATTCCCCTTGAAGCATGCTACATAATTCGGGACAAAGAAAAGTAACAAATAAAAAGAACATCGAACAAAAAAACAATAAAAAAAAGCTATCTGTTCTCCTCCGTCGATTCAGTTGATACTCCTCTGGAGCATTCCTCCTCCATCCATCCCACCTTCCTCCTCCCCTGGAGTATCCTCAAAATGGAACAGTCCACTCTGTTTTCTCGTCTCCTCCTTAAGTAGTAAACGTTACACGCTCTGACTTTTCACGCCTGCTAAAAAACGTGATTTAAAAGTTCGGATCTCGGAAAAATATCAGAGTTTGAAAAGCGGCTTCAAATCTGTGCTGAAAAAGTGTTGGTTGTGTTGCTGGAATATTGACTAAAAGCTTGTCTGACATTGCAGAAGCGATCGCCAATGTCAAAGATTTGGAGCATGCTTAAAGGACTCGTGTGTTGATGTAACGTGGTTTCAAACAGTCACGTGACTGGATTGGGATTGTTTACGTTTTGCGGTGATGAATGCGTGATGCTGAGTGTTATAAAAAGCTTTTTTAAATGGGAACCATCCTCGTGGAATTAGGTAATTGAATGTTTTAGAAGCTTTCTTCGAATGAAGTGATTTTTAGGAGAAATCTGAAAAATTGATTCCTCTCAAAGTTATTGATTTAATTGTGCTCTCTTTGCGGTTTTTTAGGTCGCGATTTATAAAGCTGTTATCTGTGATATTATTAAATATTTATTGGTGATTAATATACCAAACACAACAATAGAACACACCGTTTTTAAATACTGTATCATGTTGAATTGACGAAAAGTCTGTAGCACAAATTAATTTTATCATTAACTTAAACGAC